>JXTB01000422.1:192802-205508 GCA_002914805.1 Parasponia andersonii
TTTTTTTTTTTTTTTTTTTTTCCGAAAAGAAACAAGACTTTTATTGATGAACAAATTCCAGTGAAACTGAATTTTCCTTTCTGAAAATCAGGCTGATGAACATTTAAGAAATACTAAAATTATCTGTTGAAGTTAGAGGAGACAAAACAATTCAAACTAAAACAAGGATTAGAATTGAGGATATATTTGAATCATAAGAAATACTAGATTCATTTTCATTTACAGTCTATTTTACTACGTTGATTCTCTTATTTAGTTTTCTATTTTAATAATACAACAAATCATAATAAAATCTACGTTTCAATCAACGAGAGTCGATGCATTTAGCATTCCCCTTAACCATTTCCTCTTTATGCACAAAGGCTCGTCTAGATCATCTCACAAGAAAGAGAGATAAATATCCACTAACGGACTTTGAAAACTTTCTCCGTAAGAAGCTTGAGTGTCACTACGGAAAAAAGATACATCAAGAATCTCAAGTCTCCAGCTTTTGCGCCTAAAATCATTGACAGAATAAAACTCCTACTTTCCTGACTCTGATGGATTAAACACTTCCTCAAACCATGGAATTCTGTGATGAGAGGTGAAGAAAGAGGATGTAAAGCTGTTTAATCAGCACTTAAGTCTAGGTGCACATTCAACAATCTTCAACGTAAAAAGGAAACGGTTCTCCCGAGTCAGACATGAGATTTTCATGAGGAGTATAGGTTAGCAAAGTCCATATGATGTAGCATTACTGACCTAGGAAACAGAATAGACCTTTACTACTTTGGTTGTGTCACAAACGATGAGGTTTTCTGATTCAGTTGGAGTGGTACAGAGCCAATTTACCTGTCGAGCCATTAGGTTCACGTTGAGAAATTCGGCAGAAAATTTGAGGCAAACAAGAAACTGAAACTTCAGGAAGTTGTCTAAAAGATACAAGAACTCACTTTTTTGCTCAGGCTGATGTTGGACTGTAAAATATCACTACTGCTACTAGTTTGCTCCGCATCAAAATATCTAGACCAATCCCATACTTTTATTGACTTATCATTTCCACCTGAAATTATGAATTTTCCTCTCTCACCAAACATAGAAAATGCCCTGAATAGTTATACCAGTCAAATAAGTAAGTAGTGTTTCCTTCCACAAAAAAACGAATTATTATTATTATTTTTTTTTAAATTGCATTCAAGTAAACTACTTACACAGAAGACACTGAAGCAGTATGACCTCCCAGGGAGTAATCCAAATGAAGTCTTGTTCTTCCATTTTGATCTGGGTTCTCTGCATCTGCTTTCGAACTTTTGTTTGTTGATCTAGATTGAGATCCTTTTTGGGATATTTTAGAAGATATTGATTTAATAACAGCAAGTTCTGTTTCAATGTTAATCACATCAACAGCTCCATCACCCCTTGCAATGACACAAATCTTGTTGGTTTTGTTTAACATATCGATATCTGGAACCACTATCGCGTGAATAAAAGCAGGATTAAAGCACTGGCCTCCACCACCACCATTGTTTCCATCATGCAGACCTGCAGCCAAGAAAATGCAGCAAGGTAAAAAAAGTGAGAGGGAGGAACATATCTTGCCAGTAGTGCAAGTGGGAAATGCGTCCGGATGGAGAAATGTAAATTTGAAGCTACCATGTCCTAAATATCATATTCTGAAGTAAATGAAAGGACTAATGGCACCTCTAATTTTGGTCAATGGCAGAACAGTTACCGAAAGAACATGAAATCAGATGGTAGAGGTAGAAGACAAGTGCTTACCAAAATCCACAATTTTGTAGGGGCGCCCTTTGGAAAAGTCCCATATCACAAGTTTGGAATCAAGACCTCCGCTAATAACTGACAGAACATGCAAAACATGATTGTTCGTCAAAATTCAAATATACATTTTTACCAGATTCTGGGACAAGATGAGAAAAGTAAACGTCTATTTCCACTGAGCTTCTCGAAGTAATTCAAAACAAATCCATGACAGATGGGTGACTTCCAGTAGGATCCAAATGTTTATTGACATTAATTATAGCAAATAGATGAAAAACTAGAGACTAGCAATTAATCCACTAAAGGATAGATAATATTGGCGACAAAATCATTTCCTAGGTACTTCCAGACAAACAGGACTGCATCATCTAAGCACAATAGATGGCTGCCACTCTTTCCTTGGAACTCTTCTAAGCACCGGCCACGAGATGCTATGTGTTCCACCAAAATAAATCACTTAGAACAAGAAAATTCACCAAAGAGGCCTCTTGTACAATTGCAATAGTCCACATAAAAGCTTTTTATACACTTCTTGTAACTCCACTAATGCCCACTAACCACTTTGCACAAAAGCACATGATGAACATTTAAGGTTAGGTTTCCTCTTATGTTTCTGAAAACTAGTGGACCACTCATCAAATTGCATATAGTTAGGCTGCAACATGGACACAGATGAACCTTGTAATATCAGATTAATAAAACATCACTACCATCCCAGGGTGAATGCATACAGATACACGTGGAGATATGGAGACACAAGGTATCTAAGAATCTTATTGAATACCTTCCCAGGGTCTCCATGGAAGAAATTGTATGCTGCTACAGATCTACGTTCTGGTTAAGTTGACAAATGTGGATAAAGATCTTAAGATAGAAAAGTGACTCAAAAGAACAGATGTGCAGGCAAGAAGAAATCCACAACAGAAAGAGAAAGTAATTGCAGCATAAGCCATTGCTGATAAACCAATTCCGGACTTCGATACTCATGTTATAGTATGGCACATGATGAAGTCTAAGCGAATGTGCTTATATTAACAAGAAAGGATACACTTGTATGGCCAGCTCTCAAAGTTTTATATAGACGTTTCTGACTAATGTCTATGATCTGCGACAAAGATTGCAATGAGAACAGAAGCACAATAATAAAGAAACATTACCAAATGTGTGACTTATATTTTCTAAATAGCGTGAAAATGATTAGAAAATATATCAAAAAGTATGATTCCTCTCTCTAGATTTGTACATTTGGGCCCGGCACCAAGGATAGCTTCAAAATTAGACTACTTCGTTTTGCAATGCATATCCACACAAATAAAATGCAGAAAAACCTTCTATTTCCACTGCATGCATTAGTAAAGATACGACCAAGTAAAAACCAGCATGAGGTTAAAAGCCACTAAAAAGATACATCGATTCTGCTGAGTAGAAAATCATCGAACGGCTATATTTTCAGTATATGCCATCATGGATGGAAAAGCATGCCCACAACTTTTTCTGCTGATAAGAATGTCTACAACTTATACTACAGTAAAAAGAAACAGAGAAACTAAAAACTGTGTCAACAGATGGTAAGAACCTTAACATCACCGCCATCATCTGCGGCCGCAAGAAAAGAAGACTTGTAGCTGCACGCAATCTGCACGAACAGGATTAAGATTCCATGAATAATAATTAGCACAAACAGATCATTCTCACCAACAAATTTGGCCACCTAGATGGGATTTTCTTTCCCGAAGATTAATAAGATTCAAATTTCAAGAGTTCAATGGATTAAACTTAATGCCTACCTGATTTATCTCATCCTTATTATATTCGTAATTCTCCAACGGCTTCCATGATGATGCCTGCAAAACAGACCATATACAACTTACTAATTAGCGAAAAAAACTGTAGCATCATAGAACAAGAACCGCATAAGTCAAGGAGAGAAAGCATAGGGGGTCATAAAAAGTTGCATAAACACAATTTTCACTTGGCTCTTTGAAAATAAGAGACCAATAAAAACTACAAATGGGAAAGTTTTTTCGGTCCAAACCCAGGAATGATTACCTGATGGACATCAAAGCTCTTGACTTCCTTTCCAGAGGAAACGTAGATGATATTCTCATTTCCTGATTCAAGAAACAATCATCTTCAAGTATAAGAGATTTTAATAACCAATACTCCAATAGTATCAAGAAATAATCGTAAACTAGCGTAGAAGAAGAAACATATCACGTCCAAATAAATAAAAACATTTTTTGGTTCAAATTTAACTCGACACAAACTAAGCTAATTCTCCGAATAGCTTTCGTGCTGTGACTCCATGGATAAAGTTCAGGAGCTGCTACATTTTTATATTGTGAGCCATGCTCATCACCAAACTACCCAGTTACAGGCAATTCTTTAATACCATGACAAAATTAATAAGAAAAATAAATAAAAATTTCAAATAAAAAACCCAAGAAAATAACTCTCTTCACACACATTCTATGCAAGAAGTAAAAGCTGAATTGGGGAGGAGACCAACCCAAAAAAAAAAATTATAAATAAATATGAAAGACTTAATGGTTGGGTCACTCAAATTTTCACCAAAAAGTTGTTATAATAGTTTGGTGAGAGGAGAAGATGAAATGAGGGAAGACGTGCCTGACTTAAAACATATGGATGAGATAGGTTCGTTGGCCACTTCCATGGTGTGTACCACATCTTTGCATCGCATGTCAAACCAGCATACGCAACCATCCTATTACAAAGTTATATACAGTCATGTATCAATTAAATTGAAAAGAAATAAAATAAAAATGCAGAGAATACCTCGCCGGTGGTGAGGACGAGGCCAGGTCTGTCCCGTGAGGCGATGCAGCACGTGGCAGTGGCCTTGTGACCCTTCAGTCGCCTTGGGCTCGTCTCCGTCATGTTCGTCCGCCTTTGCCCTCTCTCTCTCTCTCTCTCTCTCTCTCTCTCTCTCTCTGGGCTGGTGCGTTTCTCCCCGTCAGCCATTGTTGTGAGCAGAGCAGCAGAGGTCCAAAGGTTCTGTCTGTTGCTGGGCTGGGCTGGGCTGGGTCTTATATTTCACAAATGCCATTTTATTATTTTATTTTAAAAATACCCTTTCTTTAGGTATACGAATACGTGTGATATACATTTATAATTAAATCTTTACACAAGGTTTACGTTTAGGTGGCGTTTGGTTTGGGATAACGGGGATAAAAATGGAAATGTGATTCCTAAAAGAGTTCCATTCATTTGTTGTCAAGAAAGCTCATTCCAATAGAATTGACATTCCATTAACTAGTGGAATTAGTTTTAATAAACTAAATGGGTGGAAAGCCTATTTCATTCCAAGTACAACACTTTTGTGCCATAATTGCCCTCTAGTTCAGATCACCCTTCTTCTATGTGTTCTCCGAGCTTTGCTTCTAGCTTTGTGTAGCATATTCAAGTTTTTGTCAACTGCCGTAATTTTTTGCTCATTATTTTCAAGCGCTTTCCGAACGAAAACATATCTCTTTCTGAAGGATAAGAGAAGTTGAAAAAACAAGGAAAAGTTAGGTGGAAGAAAAGTAAAGATCCTTAAGATATGTTTTGATTCTAGATCTATAATAAATAATAATAATTAAACTTGAAATTTGTTACCAGTAGGATTTGTATAGCGTTAGACCATGTAAATTTTTGTTGTTTTTTTTGTTTCGTTTCTTTGCTATTTTAATGTGAGTTTTTAGGCTGCGTAGTACATGGACATTTTTAAGCCCAAAAGTGGGTATATGTCCATATTTTGGGTATATGTCCATATTTTAATAGTTATAGATAAATATCTATTTTATTTAAATTTTTATTTTTATTTCCACGTTTTCCCTTTTTAATTAAATCGGTTTTACTTTTGGTTGAATTTTTTATTTTATGCTCTGTATTCTTCTCTCTCTCTCTCTCTAATCTTTTTCTTCTTCTCTCTACTCCTCTCTCTCCCCCCTATACAAATATATATATATATATATATTATATTTCTCATATTCTATTTTCTGGTTCCGAGGTTCTTATTTTTGATCTGGTTCTTCTTCTCTAGTGGTGACTTCTCATCTGGCGTTGTAAAATATATTGATTGAGGTACGATTTTCTTCTAATTTTTCTAGGTCAGTTTCTTAATTGAATTGAGGATTTTAATTTTTATTGTTAATTTGTGTTACTATTATGATAAATATTTTGTATAATCTTTTTTTTGTTACAGTTTTGTGATTATTTGTATATTTCTATATTTTTTTGAATTATTTTTCGTAATTAGAAAATATTTTTTGTTTGGTTCATATATTTTTAGTCGTGGTACATACGACTTTTATGGTGGTACGTGATTTTCCTGTTCTGTGAGTATTATTGATAAACATGTTCAATTTTTTCTTTTCGGCTCATATATTTATACTTTTGGTATATATAATTTGTGTGGTGGTACATTATATTCATATTTTGTGTTTATTATATGTTCAATATTTTGTTGTTTGGTTTATATATTTCTGGTTGTGGTATATACGATTTTTGTGATAGTATATGAAAAAAAAAATTTCTCTAGTTTAGTGTTGTTAAGTACATAGTTAGTATTTTATGCTTGGTTCATATATTTTTTGTTATATATAATTTTTGTTATAGTATGTTTTTTTTCTCTTGTTAATCTTAATGAACATATTAAGTAATTCTTATGGCTCATATATTATTTAAATTAGTTTTCAATTTAGGTTTATTAGTTAAATTATATTGGTTTGATGTTAAATTGTACTAGTACATTCTTTTGGTTTATAGATAAACTCTGTTGATTTATAAATTTATATGTATGATTCATGAATTTATAACTATGTTTCATAGCTTAACTGTTAAGAAATACTATTAATATTTTAATTCATAGTTAAAATATATTGGTACATAGTTAAATTCTGTTAGTTCATAGTTAAACTCTCATGATTTATAACTAAATTCTATTGATTCTCCTATAACTTTGCATTCATAATTTTATATATATATATTGTTCATAAATTTAAAATTATAGTTCATAAGTTTATATGTGTAGTTCATAAGTTCAAAAGCTTTTATTTTCTGGTATATGAGTATAACTAGTTTATATTTTTTTACTTATTAGTTTATACTTTTTCCTTTATAATTCATGCTTTTATTTTTAAACTACATATACAAGTGTATACTTTTTTTATCGGCAAATTTAAGTTAATATTTTCATGTGCTTTCACAAATGGTACTCTAGGAACTAATCAACACTTATAATATACATTATTTATAATAATTTGAACACGATACGATATATATAGTTTTATATCTGGTATATGAGTTATAGAATCTAATCGTATCTTTCATAAAAATAAAGTTAATTGTGGAATATTCATCGTTCAATGGGTGAAGGCATTGAGGATAGATGCAAGCTTAGAAGAAGTAATGCAAGATAAAATAACATTGTAGCAACAAAAGATGGTTGTAGAACTTCATCACTAGACTGAAGAGAAGATGAGAAATGGCTATGAAAGTGATAAGAAAATAGAAAAATTAAATTGATGATGAAGATACAGTTTTGTTTGGTGTAATTAGATTGAGAGAAATTTAAAATTAAATGAAGTTTGATCATTTGAAAATGATGATTATTTTTAATTGTGAAGATGATAAATATTTTATCACTAGTTCATGAATATATATTGAAATATTATGTCTTTATGACAATATCATTAAATTCATTACATTTTGAGTATACTTTTGAAATATTATTGCACCTCAAAATCTTTTTCTTCTTCTTCTTCTTCTTGCTATACTGATATAATAACATATGAGGTAATATGCAAGAATGACAGGATATATCTATAGTTCATAATGCTATTTGAGTGGTTCATAAACTTAAGTGTGTGGTTTATAGTTTATATGTTCAATTCATATATTCACAAACTTATACATATATTAGGTTCATAAAACTATTTGAGTAATTCATAAAATTATATGTGTGATTTACATATTATGTGTACATGAAAAAATAAACTAGATACATGAATATGTAAATAAGATACATAAACACATGAACTATTCTGTTTGAATAATTCTTGATTGTATACTTTTTAATACATATTTCTTATCAAAACAAATGAATCTTTTAAAAATAATATATAAGTGAGAATAAACCAGAAACTATAATGATAACGAATTAGTATAAAATACTATTGAACAAAAAATTTATTACAACTCTAACAATAAGAACCTAATGATCAGTCATGTGTTTTTATCCTTTTTGAAACACTTTTGCAATTCTATATGGATCGAATTATTACAAGTTTTTCGATCGTGGTTGCATTGTTTGCATCGACCACACTATATTTGTTTCTTCTTGAACTCATCAGTAGAGAGCATTAGCTTTTTTTTTTCGGTTTGCTAACATTAGCTTTCTCAATAATATGTGGGAGTATAACTTGCTCTTAATGAACAACTCCAATCATTTTGACTTCCAACTAGATAAAAAAACCATATTATAAAGAAATAAATCAGGTACATGAATCCACAGATGAGGTATATAAGCACATGAATCACAATAAAAAGTGGTCATCTAGACATTATTCTAAAAAAATAAAATATGTACAGTATGCATACAAGGTTCATAAGTATATAAGCTATAATAAAAAACATTGAAACCAAATACAGAGTACTAAATATGTTTAATAACACTATATCGCGACTAAAAATATATTACCATAAAAATCTCACACACACACACACACATATATATATATATATACACCACAATTGCAAATATATGAACCAAATAATAAATTAAAAACATGCAAGAACTACAAGATACTAATACTATATACCTACTTCAAAAATCCTATATACCACGTCCAATAATTTATGAACCAAAAAAGAAAATACTTAACATGTTTGTAAAAAAAAAACTAGAGAACAAAAACATCATATATGAGTACAAAAAACACATACACCGCACAAAGAATTCATGAACCGAACTAAAATAATGAGTATATTTAACAATAAAAAGTAATAAACAGTAATGTCATATACCACCTCAAAAAATGTACATACCACTATAAAAAATTCATGAACCATTATCAATTACAAAAAATAATTCAAAAATCATATACCACGATTAAAAATATCATAAACGACCTTAAAAATTAAATATACTAGAACAAAAAATATATGAACTAAATAAGAAAATACCTAACATGTTCATAAATAAAAACTAAATAAAAGAAAAACTATATACCAACATAAAAGTTACATAATCCATGATAAAGAATTCATGAACTAAACTAAAATAATGAACATCTTTGACAACAAAAAGTAACAAACAATAATATCATATACTATCACAAAATATGTATGTACCATGTTAAAAAATTCATGAACTAGTACCAATTACAAAAAATAATTCAAAAACGCATAAAATAACATAGATAAATATTATATAATAATAAAAAACCAAATTATACAAGAAATTACAAGACTTGCAAAATAAATTAGCAATAAAAATCAAAAACCCCGAAATAAGACACAATATAATAAAATAAAATCAAAATGAAAATTAAAACTCATATTAACTACACAATTCATACTTCCATAGATGAAGAACAAATTCGCAAAAAATGCTACTAGAGAAGAACCTCAAAATGTTGGAAAACTTAAAAAATTTGTTGGATAAGAACATCAAAACATCGGAAAAAGTGAAAATTTTTGTCTGAATGAGAGAGAGAGAGAGAGAGAGAGAGAGAGAGCTAGAAAGAGAGACAGCAACTAGGCAAGAGAGAGAGAGAACGAGAGACAACGACTAAAAAAAAGAGAAAAAAGAGGGGAAAAAAAAAACAACTCAGTAAAGATAAAGGAAGGGGAAAAAGGAAAATAAAAAGACAACTTTAAATAATATGGACATTTAACTATAAGATTTAAAAGTTGGACACTTACTTAAAACAAATTAAAAAAGTGGTCATTTACCATATTATCTCTAAGTTTTTCTTCTTCTTCTTCTTCTTTTTTTTTTTTTAATTTTATTTTTCCTTTCCTATCGCTTGGGAGTTATCAAACACTAGCTTCTTGAAATATGAAGTGATATAGATGAGATGAGTCAAAAGGCTATTATATATTAATCTAGTTATATAAATTTACTTGATGTTTTAGATTTTTATTTTTGGATATTGCTTAATTTTTTATTTATTCACATAATATTGAAGGAAGCTACAAACAAAATATCTTATTGATAAATATTAAATAATATTTTTTATTTTCCAAAATTAATTATATTTATTAAATATTAGTGCTTGTACAACTTAATTATATTAATCTTTTACATATACATAAAAATGAATTAATATTTATTCCCAAAAATTAAATGATATATCTACCTTTAAAATTTTTTATTTAAAAAAAAGGAATTAATTTTCAAAGAAAAAAATTGTACCAATTTAACTATTTGTACAATTTTTCCAATAGCAAGGTGCATTTTGGTCTAGATAATGTTAACTCCAATCCATTCCACAATAAACTAAATATAATAATCTTTATTCAGGAACTAATTCCAATATGTCAACTAAATAAACCAATCACTTTTTTTCCCATTCTATTCTTACTTCAAATCTATTTATATTACCATTTATATTCCTTTTCTATTTTTGCTTAACAATCAAATACTACCTTAGGATGTGTTGTGCAGTCTAAAATCCTAAGGTCGCATAAGGGTTAAGTTCGACCTCCTCCGTGATGGTTATGTGCGACCTCTTCCACAAGTTATATGCGACCTTCTCCGTGTAGTCTCTTTTGCATAAGTATGTGCAACCTTCTCTATATAGGTGGTGGGCGACCTCTTCCGAAAGAAAAGGGAAACAAGTATATGCTATGTCAAACAGGAAACCTACAAGGAAAGGGAAATAGAAGTCTCCTATTTATGATCAACCAGCTACCCGTTTTGAGTGGTTATCCAATTATGTTGTTACTTAATTTATGTTACCCAATTCTATAGTTACCCGTTTACACAATTAGGATCATAGGGACATATGGTTACCTTTTATCTATATAAAGGGAACTCAATGTTCCGAAGAGGAATCAAGTTTTGAGTATTCCAATTGCTTTTCAGTTTTTCCAATTTCTAGACGAGACATTGTAACCTTGAGTGCTTGTAATTCTCCATAAAATAGTGAAAAACAGTGGACGTAAGCTCATTTTTTTTGGGGCTGAACCACTATAAACTCCTCTCTCTTTATTTGCTCTGATTATTAACTCAATTCACACAAGCCATATCTCTTAATTTTTCTAAATTTATTATTGATAAAACCTCCATCAACAATTGGCGTTAGAAAGAGGGCTATTCCGACAGAAAAATTTGTCAAATTCCACATTTTCAATAATAGCAAACACTAGAAACACTACCAGGGTCACCGGAACTAGCCAAAACCAACCTCAAAGTACTGCTGCTACAGAGGCAGCCCCTGCTCCGGATCAGCCTACTATGACTGTAACAGAAAACCTTTCCCAGAGACAGGATCGTATGGAGGAGACGCTGGTGAACCTTCAGCAAGTCACTAACCAGATCAATGACACCCTGCGACGACTTGCTGAAGGGCAGATAGTGACCCCACCACAACACGAACGTCCCAAGAACGTCCTGCTCAATTACCTGAGAAAGGAATACAGATCCTAGAGACGAGAAGATGCGGCCAGCCAAGAACTCAGCAGGAACGTCATGAAGATCGCATCTCCAAAGGGAAAGGCAAGGTCGCAAACTTACCTCCAGAGTCTGGTACGGAGAGTTCAAGTACGAACTGTGATCGTGTACAACCTTCTCGTAAATCCACTAATAGTCAAGACCGCTTAAGCGGCGAACAAGGACGACCATCGAGAAGCGTCTTCGAAAGAATCAGCAGAGACTCGAGACAAGATCCTGCGGACCTAAGACAGTATTTGGAGCGACGGCGTAGTCATGATCGATCTGTATCGCATCACAACGACCAAAGTCGGTCTCGTCGCACTATGTCACTGGATTCCTCTCACAGATCGTAGAAGACTCTACCTGATCAACCCGCCATACATTAGGATAACGATCGAAGCCGCCTGTGCTGCCAGCGAGAGATAATACTTTCCCTCTGAACGTCGATGTTCACAATTTAAGGATCGCATTAGATGCACTTGCTGGTTGGGACGATGAGCTCTCTGATGGGTATCGTCAGTCGCCATTCAGTGAGGGGGTTCGAGCTGCAGCCCTTCCCACTGGATTCAGACTTCCCACCATTAACACTTTTGATGGGAAGACTGATCCACAGGACCATATGGATCACTTCAATGACTTGATGGAACTACATCGGGTTAATGATCATGCACGTTGCAGATGTTTCACTGTAACTCTCTCGGGAGCAGTAAAGAAGTGGTTCCGAGGAATCAAATCCGGCTCGATCTCATCCTGGCAACAACTTCAGACGGCGTTCTTGAGACAGTTCCAAGCTGCAAAGAATTTCATTGTTCCACTTGTTAGTTTGTCTGCGATCCGACAAGGTCCAGAGGAGACTCTACGGTTTTATCTCAATCGATTCACCTCAGAGTTAGCAAAGGTCAACAACCTACCTGAGGGAGGAGTTCTAACTCTCATGATGGCTGGGGTGCGACCAGAAACTAAACTCTGGGAGGAGTTACTTGAACGAGAATGTAGAACTCTTGAAGACTTCTACCGAAGGGTTGGTCGGTATCTGAGAGTAGAATCTTCATGAGAGAATCTTCAAAAGACTGAAGGAAGAAAAGATGTGACTAAAGACGCGGTCATTACCCACAATAACAGTAATAACAAAAACAAAAGGAATAATGAACAGCCGACGGAGAATCAGCCTAGACCCAAAAAACAAGACATTTCAAGAACTCCCATGCGGTTCAATAATCACACCGAGTTAAACGCTCCCATAGATCATATCTATGCGGTCACAAACCAAAAGGAGCGATACCG
>JXTB01000422.1:210869-259484 GCA_002914805.1 Parasponia andersonii
TGTCAAACAGGAAACCTACAAGGAAAGGGAAACAGAAGTCTCCTATTTATGATCAACCAGCTACCCGTTTTGAGTGGTTATCCAATTATATTGTTCCTTAATTTATGTTACCCAATTCTATAGTGACTCGTTTACATAATTAGGATCATAGGGATATATGGTTACCTTTTACCTATATAAAGGGGACTCAATGTTCCGAAGAAGAATCAAGTTTTGAGTATTCCAATTGCTTTTCAGTTTTTCCAATTTTCAGACGAGACATTGTAACCTTGAGTGCTTGTAATTCTCCATAAAATAGTGAAAAACAGTGGACGTAAGTTCATCTTTTTCGGGGCTGAACCACTATAAACTCCTCTCTCTTTATTTGCTCTGATTATTAACTCAATTCGCACAAGCCACATCTCTTAATTTTTTCTAAATTTATTGTTGATAAAACCTCCATCAACAGAATGTAAATTTGTACTTGAGGACTTTTATACGATCCCTATTTTGGACCTTATCATTACAACATGTTTTATGACAGTTGTCTAGAAAATTAGAGATGAATATTTTTCTCTTTGACTCATATATTTTTTATAATAAAAAATACTATATATGTAGGGATAATTACCCCAGCTAGAATCCTAAAAGTCTAAGATAATAGCTATCAGACTTCCTAAGCCACCAAAGCAGTCAAATAGCCTACAGACACAAGTGATATGTTTACACCTAAAGATCAAATTTTAATATTAAATACTCTCCCTTAATTTGGTACATAGATATCACATATGCTTAATTTGTCCAAAAATCTCGAAAAAACTTGATTTGAAATTGCTTTAGTGAGGATATCAACAATTTGATTTTCTGATCGAATTTTTGATAATTATACAACTTTTTCATCCAATTTCTCTTTGATGAAGAATCTGTCAACTTCTACATACTTTGTTCAATCATGTCGAATTGAATTATATGCTATGTTACATGCTACTCTATTATCACAATATAATTGAATTAGTTTATTTGATGAATATCTCAAATCCTATAAGAGAAATTTAGCAATAATCCTTCACAAATTCCAAGTGCCATTCCTCTATATTCAGCTTCTGTACTTGAGCAAGCAATAACATTCTACTTCTTGCTCCTTTATGTGATAAGATTACCTCCTACGAAGATAAAATATCCTAAAGTAAATCGTCTGTCAACTACTGATCCAGCTCAATCTGCATCTACATATATTTCTATACTTTCTTCCCCTGTCTTTTTAAAGAATAAAATTCCTTTTCTAGAAGTAGATTTTAGATATCTTAAGATGTGTATGATTATATTCATATGTTGCTTACTAGGATTATGTATAAGCTGATTGACAATACTTAATGTATAGGCACGATCTGGTCTTATATGTGCTAAGTATATTAATCTTCCAATAAGTCTCTAGTATCTTTTCAGTTAAAGTAGGGTTGATTTGAACCCAATATATTTGGATAACTAAATTTTGCATCTAAAATCAAAATATATTTGGCTCACCTTTTTTTTTTAAAAAAAAAATCCTTTCAACACTAGATTTTCGGGCCTAAAGCCAAATCCAAAGCCCATTGTTTTGTCCCTTTTTATCATATATTGTATATGATTTTTTTTTTTGTTCTATTTTCTTAGTTAGTCCATGTATTAAAAAATAAACAACAAAAGAAATAAAAAAAAAACACACACACACACACAAGGCAACAAAAAAACAACAAAAAAATTACAAAAAAAAAAAGAAAAAAGGGGAGAAAAGGAAGATGAGTGAGAAAATTAGTGAATCATCTAGAACAAAATCTATTTTATACTTGTTCAATTAAAGAGTGTCTTCAATGCAAGAATAATTCTTATTAATTCCAATTATGATGTTTGGTCTCAAATTATGGAGATATACATTGCTGAATATGAGAAATTATCTTACATCTATGGGAGAAAAGAGCCACCCACAGAATCTGATAATAGATACAAGAAATGGTATGCTGAAAATCAAAAAGTTAAGTGGTTGTTATTAATGTCCATGTCTCTAAACATTATAAAGCGTTACTTATGCTTACCCACTACTCGAGAAATTTGAACTGCTCTAGCAAAGGCATTCTTTGATGGAAATGATGAATTACAAGTATTTTTCCTTGAACTAAGGAGCTTTTGCTGTGAAACATAATAGGAGACCATTCTCTGTATGCTATGGAAAGTTAATCGAAATATTTCAAGAGATTGATCATCGTGATAAAGTCATTATGAGGCATCTTGATGATATTCAAGCATACGAAAAGTCCATTGAGCAGCTCAGGGTACATATTTTTCTTATAGAATTAGATGGAGATTTTAAGTAGATTCGTGGAGAAATCCAACATAGAGATTCTAGCCCAGATATAGAAGAGTGTTATTCTATTATTCGACGAGAGGTAATACGTTGTGAAACCTTAAATTATGAATCTGCGACTCTGAAGCTTCAGCCTTCATAGCTTAAAATTGATCAAACCATACAAAGACTAACAATAACGTGGATAAGATAACTCTTAAATTCATCCATTGCTAGAAAACCAGCCATACAAAGAATAAATATTTTGGATTGGTCTGATATCCAGATTGGTAGGACCATAACCAAAGAAGAATCCCAATATCATGTCCACAACTGATATTATTATTGCTGAACCAAAGAAAAGGACCGATATGACTGAGAAAATTTCATTATGGTTAATAACAACAAATGATGATGGTAAGTTTTTGAATGTGCCTACACCTATTAGTAGTAGTACATGGATCATTAATTCAGGTACTAGAGATCATGTGATATTTGATTCTAGAGTGGTCCTATATCTCAAACTATCTATATAAACATTAATTTCTACTGTAAATAGTATCTCAACTCCAGTTATTAAGGAATGATCTTTTTCTTTAAATGATAATTTACATTTAGATTCTATGCTTATTGTTCCATCTTTAGATTTCGATCTTTTATTAGATTCCCCAAATAACACCCATTTTGTCATGTATTGTAATTTTTTGACTTGAATTTTGTGTGTTCAAGAACATTCAAACAAAGCAGATAATTGGGTATTATATTAGGTGAGAAAAACTATATTATATGGACCTTGTAACACCAAATTCGGATAAGTTGCACCAAGCTTTACTGATGGATAGATCTGAGGGGGAGAAGAAGAACTCTGAAATCTGTTGCGGCATCAACGTCTTGGACATGTTTTTATTGGTTACTTGAAAAGGTTATTTCCTAGTATGTTTGTGAAAGTTGATATTTCCTATTTTTAGAATGAGATTTATGAACTTATAAAGAGTCATCATGCTCATTTTCTACTAGTCTTAAATAAAAGTCCTATTTTTTTAATAGTTATTCATTTTGATATTTGGGACCTTCTAAAGTTTCTATTCTATAAGACTCTCATTAGTTTGTTACATACTCTCATTAGTTTGTTACATTTATTGATGATCGTACTAAAATGACCAATCTCATTAGTTTGTTACATTTATTGATGATGGTACTAAAATGACTTGGTCATGATTAATGAAGTCCAAAAGTGAAGTAAATATGATATTTCTAAAATTCAATAAAATGATTTGTACTCGGTACAAAACATAGATTCGTGTTCTTTGTAGTGACAATGGGGGCAAATATCAAAGTTCTGAACTTGAGAAGTTTCTGGAAACATAGAACCATTCATCAAACTACTTGTTCTACAATACCCCAGCAGATTGGAGTTATAGAGCGAAAAAATAGACAACTTTTAGAAGTAGTTCATGCATTATTGATAGGAGCTCATATGCCGTTATCTTACTGGGGAGAAGCACTTTCTTCTGCAGCATACTTGATCAATCGGATACCGTCAAGCTCTATTAGCTTTCAAACACCCTTCATGCTTTAATTGAAGCAGTTTTTGTACCAAAAATTCTTCCACCATCTTATAGTCAAATCCCAAATACCAAATCAAACAATCAACAAAAACATCTAAATCTAGGAATTCAAATATATCTTACCCAGTACATTGCCTAATTCTTCACTGCCCAATGTCTGTAGTTCTGCTGGTCGTTATCCACCGTTTATCAATTGTCATGTAAGATCTGAAACCAAGGGGAGAAAACTGCCAAAACTCAACCACCACGACCTGAGAACAAGAAGGTAGTCTCTGTATTATTTCAGCTAAAGTAGGTAGTGTTTTGGCTTCTTCTCTCCCATGGTTGTAACTCACAGCTTTCCTTTCCTATGAAAAGAATAATAATAGTAATAATAATAAAAAAGAAAATAAAATAAAAGATGAAAATATAATAAGAAAAATAAATATCACTAGCCCAAGATTGAGATCAAATTAAAATAAATCAGGGAGGAGAACATTGTGGTTCTCTCGGATACTGCAAACTACCACGAATATTGGAAATTTTTTACTCTTGACCAACCTTGTTGGTAGTGTAGCAATCCATATCTACACTCAACCCATTACTCAAAGAAACAAAATTTATAATTGGAAAATTAAGACCAGAAATTTAAAGAATGGGTCTTTCCACACTGAGGTTGATATTTTTAGGAGGAGATTTTGGTCTTTCTTTTTAATCAAATATTTTTTTATCTATGAACAATGGCATATGAGTTATGGTGTGATGAGTAATTAATTTATTCACAAATCAAGTATAATTTAGCTCAAATAGTTGTAAGATCTCAAGCATTTATATCAGTTTGATATGTTTTGGCATAATTTTTGTAGTTATTATAAATAAATAAGAATCAATGGTGATAAATATTGATATTTCAACATTTGAGATTAAATTTAAGTTGAATATGAATGCAATACAATAAAAATCAAGCAAAACAAAGCTAGAACGAAGAAATAGTGCCCCGAGGAAGAAAAGCTGTTGTGTTGATTTCTAAAGCCAAAAACACCGCGATACTGTAATGGTAGCATCACAACTCTACTTAAAAATCAGACTTCCAAAAGCTAGAGCACTACGCACTTGCCAGGGAGTACTACGGTGCTACATAGCATCCTGAAGCATATTTTTAGTGAATTTTAGAACCAATCTAGACTATTAATGCCATCTGATCGAATGGTTGACATTTCATCCAATCTAGATCAACTTGGAGCTCCTTAAATACAAACTTAGGCCTCTACATCATGTGTGAAAGATTGGAGAGAAGACACAAATTTGAGAGCTCAAAAATTATAGAGAGAGAGGAGTGCTTTGGAGCTAAAATTTGAAAAGGAGGCTTGAGAGAGTTGCTTGAAGAATTGAAGGCTTGAAGTTCTACCTCTACAAAAGAGTTTTTCTCATCCTCTTTCTGACCTTAGTCTCATTTGCATTTTGTATTATATTTGATTATTGAATATATTTAGATATATAAAATTCTTGTTGAGATTAGTATTAGATTCTCCTATGTTGAATTAAATGATATATGCTTGAGATTTGATATAACTTAAACTTTGATTCTCTGTCTTGATTTCTAGTATATTCTTTGATGTTGTTCTTGGTTTTATTTATGTTATTCCATACTTAATACTTCTTAACTAATTAGCTACTAGTTGGATGATTTGGTTTCTAGAATTTGGCATCTGAGAAAGAGAATTTTAAAAATAACTATAGAATAGTATAACCTAGGACTTGTTGAATTTGAGAGAACCTATGATTCCTTTGAAGCTATAATCAAAGAACCATTAAGTATAATGAATTTTTAAATTCTCGGTTCAAAATAGATATATTGGAATTGAGATTTAGGAATGATTTCACTCGGTACTCGAGAGAAAAAATAGAAATACCTTTGAATTCTTGATTTATAAACTAAGAATAATTTATTAGAATGCAATTGGTGATCAAAAAACATAGTTGATAGTTAGATGAATTCAATCTCCTAGTATATTTGTGTATAGAAGTTTCCATATTTTATTTTATATTTCTATTTATTTTTGTATTTATTTTATTATAAACTTATTTAGTTTAGTTGCTTAGATAAAATTAAGTCACGATAATTTTGTTAATTAACGATAATTTAACATCCAATTCTTCATGGGATTGACAACTCTATACTTATCACTTTATTACTTATTTACGACCCGTACACTTGTGGTTATTTAACGTATATACATAGCGTAATATGGTACTTGAAAGAACCAAATCAGATTTCCAATACTCAACTCAAAATTAGTATATACAGATTCGTTGTTCCTAATATTAGTGAGATTCGTTGTTATAGGTTGAATTTTTTTTTTTTTGGTTACTTTTTCTTTCTCCATTTGAGATCCATTTTCTAGAATTTTTTTTTCCTATATTTATGTAATTCTAAAACCTACAAGAAAGGAAAACAAAAAATTATTTGTAAATTAAAAACAATGGCAGCTGAGATCAACGTTCAAAAATGATAAAAAAAAAAAAAAAGAGTAAAAAAGGAGAGTTGGGGAAGATCATAAACTAGTTTCAACAAATGAAGAAGAAGACCACGGGCATAAGGCAGTGCATACTTTGTGGGGCCTATTACACCCTTTGATTAGTTTTAGGCCTTTGACGGAGTTGTTGTACTAAGACCGAATTATAGGGTCCAACAGTAGAATATATTTTGAAATGTAAACATATCTTTAGGTATAATTTTTATTTGTGAAATGTTTATCATATTATATATTTTATTTATAAAATACTTTCTAGTGAAAACAAAAGGTACGTGGGATGTGGGTGAAATAAAAATAAAATGAGTATTTATGAAAATATGCTTTATGAAAAGGGTATTTATGTACTTTCCTGGTCGCTCAAGTACCCATCCCATACTAAAACGTGGAAATTAGGCCGACTACGCGGCCTAATATTTCGAGCCCTTTGAACGAGGAGGAAAAGAAGGCTGGGAGCCTGGGACTAATTGCCAAATACCATATTTTTTCATTAAGACATAATTAAATTTTTTTTATACGTACCCATTTTTTGAGGTGAACTGCCTAAACTATCCTCAAATTTTTAATGTGAAAAAAATAGAAATAAAAAATAAAAACAGAAGCACGATACCTGTCTCCCTTTTCCTTTGTCATGATCTTTCTCATCTTAAACTTTAAATTTGGAAGCCAGAGAAGCTTGTTATTGACGCTTTTCCTGAAGAAGACTAGATTCATCGTCGATTTTGCCGAAGAAGTTTGGACTCACCCTTCCTGCCATTACTGAATTTAGCGATTTTTTTTTTTTTTTTTTTTGCTGAATTTAAATGAATTGATGGGGGCAAAACTATTTTTGTTTACATTCTTTTAGTTAGTTTATTTTTCTCTTATATATCTAAGAACTATTTTGGTTTAAATTCTTTTTTAACCAGAGATGCTAGTTTACAGTCACGTGCAATTCGTTTCCAATTATATGCAATCCAGTTACTTTACTATTAAAGATTAACCGATTAGTTTACGATATTGTTAATAATTAAACAACTATTTTGCGTTATTGTCAAGAAGTAAACAATTATAGTTTGTATACAGTTACAAAATAAGCAACTAGTAGTTTATATTATTGTTAGGAAAGTAAAAACTAGTTTACTTTATTATTCAGAAATAAGCAACTAGTTTATATTATTGTTAAGAAGTAAACAACTGTTTGTGTTACTCTTAAGAAGTAAACAATTCATTTATGTTACTGTAAAAAATAAGCAATTAATTTACGTTACTATTTTGTAGCACGTGAATGTGTAATACAGATTTTACGATTAGTTTATAATTAGCTTAAAATTCTTACATTACAATTAGCTTAAAATCATTAGTTTCCACTTAATTATAATTACAATGATTTGAATTAGTTTCATTTCTTATAAGTAATTTACTTTTATTGTTCTGTTGTTTATTCTGTAGCGATTAGTTTACTATTCTTTTGTCGCATTTTTCAAATATTATTTATTTGAGGACCAAAATGTAAACATTACTTTGACTTAAAATTGATTAATTTAATAATTAGTTATTCAAGTTTTACTACACGTGCAACTCGTTTACTTTTTTTAAGAATTAAACAATTAGTTTACGAACTCGTTTACTTTTTTTAAGAATTAAACAATTAGTTTACGAACTTGTCAAGAAGTAAACAACTAATTCGCGCGTTATTTTTAATAAGTAAACAGGCATAGTCTCTACTACTATATATTAAGAAGTAAATAACTAGTTTAGGTTACTGTTATGAAGTAAGTAACTAGTTTACGTTACTGTAAAATGTATATCACGTGGACAACTAGTGTAAAAACCCATTTTAAATAAGAGTATTTTGGTCATTTTGTAATTTACAAAATAAAATAAATTTAAACTTTTAAATTTTAAATTTGGATTTATAAGAAAGAATTTTTGAAAAATGGGGACTAAACAGTCAACTTAAGGGGCATTTTTGAAAGAATTTGCAAAATAGGGACTTAAAAGCAAAAATAGGTGCCCATTATATGGGTGATACGTGGCCACCCACAGCTCCCCTAACTCTCTCTTTCTTCTTTCTCTCTCCTCTCCCTCGAAAGCTTCCTCTTCTCTCTCCCATTCGAAGCTAGCTCTAGCGGATACACCATCGGCTAAGGCCCTTCGGCTAAATAGCCATCGAGGACCATCTAGATCAAGTTGCCATCTCAGCACAAATCACTGGTCAGAGTCTGGACATTGTCGAAACTCTCCACCGTAGGCATCGACAAGAAATGCCGCAAGGGACTTTCGGCTATCGATAACTATTTTGGCCACCTCGAACCGTGAAAATGGTCGTGTTCAACTTGTCTCAACATGAGGATCATCATGGTAGATATATCTCAATTCGAAATTATCCAGATTGAATTTTGCCATTTTTGACAATTTTGAGATTTTTAGTTTTGTGTATTGACTTTTCAATTCGACCGTTACATTATTAAATAAATTTTATATTTGTGATGTACTAGTAAAAACATGAATACTGATATATATATATATATATATATATTTATATGACTATGTTTAGTAATCGACATAGAAAACAAGATCTAACTGCATTGATTTCGCCTCGTTTTGCATGCCGGCGGGTGGGTTTCAGTCTTAGCCTGAGTTGATCTAGTTATATGTCTAAGCTCACTAATTTGAGTGCTAGAAATTTAGTGTTGAAGTTCGTTTTTCGATTTGATGCTCTGTTGGAAAAACTACATTTCAAAGTGAGAGATCGTGAGTCCTAAAACGACCACCGACCCTCTGAATGATCACCAAATGACACCAAACACACTCTATTGCATTGTAGCATGGTCTAATCACTTGTTTGAGATAGAGATTCAATTACTTAATTCAAAATTTGATTTAATTATAAAATTACATATTTTGATTAAATATAGAATTTTGTGAAATATTTTGTAAAAATATGATTATGTCTGATTTTGAGATGAACTGATATTTAAACTGTCTAGGAGATCCGCCACATTGGTTGGTGTGCCATATATCTTATTTTGGAACTATTTTATATAGGAATTAGATTTTATGGGGCTTGCTAAAAATGACTATTATACTGCCGAAATTTCTGGAAAATATAAATGAATTGAGAATTTGGTTTTATAAACTAAACTTGGATTGAAATAAAAATATTGCATAGGTTTTTTAAGAATTCATGGAAAATGATACATATTCTGATTTATATCATTCATATAGCATAATATTGCATGGCATATTCATATCATATGGTGGACGGAATCTTGGTGTTTCAAAAGAATACTAGAATTACAGTGTTTTAACAAAACACTAGAATATAAAAGAAAAAGAAAAAGAAAGAAAACTTATGGTCATCAACTAGGCATCTCGAATAAAACTCACGGTCATCAAATAGATAGTTGGAACTCATGTATATTATATATATATATATATATATATATATATATATATATATTAGATATTACAGAATTAGGTATTAGTCAACACACTTGTGAAGACTTGAAAATATGTATTTGTTTGAGATACTGTTTTATAATAAGTTGAACCGTTTGAGCCTTTGGAAAATGAATTTAATTGGATTTCTATAAAGCTGATGAGTATTTTACTGACTATGCAGAAACTTAAAAGTAAGTATTTTTATACTAGTTAATAACTTGTAATTGAATATCTACTGAGTATTTACGTGCTCATCCTCCTACTTCCTCCCACTTTCAAGTGTTGAATTATTTGTAGTAATTATCATAGTGGCTTGATAAGTATGTTTGGCATATACTTACAATTTCATACCTCTCCTTTAGTTGGTTTCTACTCAATGCCTCTTTTCCTTTTATATGTTAAATTGTTTAGCCATGATTAGTATATTTACGAAGTAGATATAGGAGAATGGTTTTGTTATTAAATTCAGTACTTGAAATTATAATTAATTTTCTGTAAACTATTTTGGATACTCGGATTCAAAATTTTATTGAACTCATTCTGACAAAAAATTATATTTTATTATCTAATTTCCAAATAAGTTAACTAGAATTCATCTTAGATTGGAATGGAAGTTTTTTGAGTAATTAAAAGTAATAAAAAGTTTTGAGCAACTAGTTTCTTAGCTATGAAATTTATAATGTTTTGAAGATTACAAATGAATATTCTAAGAACTTGATTTCCTGAAATTTTTCAAATTCACTATTATTTACTGTATTCACATAAAATTACTAAAAGTCATAGCCTTGGGTTTCTGTTCATGACAAAAATAGTATCAGAGCTTCAAACTTCAGATTCGTCTAGAATCTTACCTGTGGTATTTGGGTGTTTAAAAAGATTTTTGGAAAAGTATTTAACAAGTACCTCACACTTCATTTTGGAAATGGCTAGATATCTTGTCTTTGCTCCGATTTATTCTGAATTCTTCTTCCATCTCTCTAGAGTGAAACTTTAGTTCTCTTGGAATTGTAATTTCTCTGGAAATTTCAATCTCAGAAGTGTTAAGTTTAACACGAGACTAAGAAACTCTATTTCCTTGTGGAATTCCTAGATTCAAATGGACATTCTATTTTGTACTTCTACGTCTATTATGGTAGTAAGCTATATGAATCTTATAGGTTCTAAGATAGCAATTCGGTACCTTGCATCTTGATTGCCATGACTTGACATTATTTTTCCTTGTGGGATTGTGATTTGACTTACTTGGGGAATGCTTTTCTTTTATCACTCAGTTTCAGTAGTTGGTATAGTTGGTAGTATGTCTTCATATTCCTTAACATGCATTGATAATACTTGGTAAATTGTATATTTGCTCATTAAGTGAGCAATTGGCTTGATAATTTAGATTTTGTATAAAGTCAGTGTTGTATTACTTTACTTAAGTATTTCGTTGAATCCAAAAACCGAATTAATTGATTTTGGAACTTTTAAAAATTCTAACCAACATTTAAGATTTTGAACTATGTAAATCTTTGTATTTGATCTATATGGCATAAGTTCTTGTTAAGGAGCTGTAAGCATTTTATACTTGAGTACTGATTAGATGTTTGTAATTCATATTTTTTAAGGATTGTATCCATTGAAAGTAATAGTACCACTTAAAGTGTACGGTTTGTAAAATTGCCAAAATTATAAATTTTGAGTACTTACTTTTCTTAGAACGAGTCATAGTACTTACAAGAGCCTAATGCATATTTAGTGGTACTGGTTTTAAAAAAAAAAATCTCTTAGATTAAGTAAAATTTCTATGAACCTAAAGTTCCAAGTATTTTTATAATTTTGAATTTAGTAAGTACTCTTGCTAAACATTAGCTTCTACTTATTGTTTGATTTTGAACCTAAAGAAAACTTTGGTGAATATATTTACAAATTAATTTAGAACTAAACATGAGATGCTTATGAGAAGAAATTTTGTGGAAACTTTTTTTTTTTTTTTGCAATAAGTTTGATTTCTTAGAAAACCTTTTGTATAGTTTAAATATGGATTAAAGGTAAACTTTGGAAAGACATACATATACATTATAGGACTTTGTTGTTATGGCTTTATGTACCTTATTGCTTAGTTTTACTTATTTTTCCAAGCTTTCCACCATGTATATGACTTATTCTCAATGATTATGCATGATTTTGGTATTCATTGGATTGTTGAATCCTTGGTATTTCATAAATATCTTGTTCATCAGATAAGTAAGTCAAGTGGGATTGACTTTGCATTATGTGCCTCAATTGAATAATTGAATACATGTGCCTCAATTGAATAATTGAATACTTATGTGGTTAATTTAATTTGGTATCATAAGTATTGGGAACTCCTTGTATTAGAGAATTAGGATAATATTTCATTTGAACTTTGAATGGAAATAAATTGGTTATGAATACCTAAGTCTTAAAGAGACTTGAATGGTATATAATAATGCAAGACATTTTCGTTGGAACTTTATTTAAGTTTTTCAATTCATGGATTTTAGGTTTCAAATGGATACAAAATAAGAATGAATATGATTGATTTAGTATTTGATGGATTTTGAGTTGTGCATATTAATGTATGGTTTTTCATTTGAGAACCTAATTAGAGCATTTAAAATTCATGAAGCAGTATATGTTACAAATTGGTTGAGTATGTAAAAGATTATTTCTATGAATATGTTTGACAAATTAAGTAAGACTTAAAAATTTTGTTTATCTACTTAAACTATGACACATTGTACTATTTTCTAATATGTTTTATAGATTCTTCTTATTGTTAAAATATTTTTCAAAACCATTTTTAATAAAATTGTTAGAGTGCAGTACCTCAAAGTTATAAAGAGTAAAGAAAGCTTCACTAAAGCATACCTTACCTAGAGTTTTTTATAAATAAAGAATTATGTAAATGAGTTTGCATATATGATTTGCCAATTACAAAAATGTATGGTTTTGAATCTTTTGGAGAGACATATTTGAAAACTATGGAAAATTTTTGAAATTTTATGAATATTTCTACTATGTTTAACTATGCTTTAAAAGGGAATTGACATGCCTTGAATACTTGATAGTTTAGCAACCAAACTATATATCAAGTGAGGAACTTTGCTGAGTTGACATCTGGGAATTATTAGACATTCATGTTATAGTCTGTGGTGGATTGGAATTCTTATTGAATTTTTAATATTGAGTTAGGCTTGTAACTTATTACCTGATTTGACCTAGATCCAAGTATTATTATGGTGATATAATTGATAAAATAGAGACTAGTTTACTCATGAGTCTATATTGAGAGTTATTGAACTCTTGCTATTATATTTTCAAAAGGAATACCTGAAGTTTAGATTTAGTTTGCTAATGGCCAAGGTGAAATCTTATTGTGAACTAGTGTAGTATTTCTATATACTTCTAATTTTTGTACTGCATGTTTTCAAAATATATTTTCAAACTATTTTTGATTGAAAAATGAAATGAGGTTAGATAAGAAACATGTGTCGTCGCAAAAACAACCTATTTTATTGAAACATTAGTTCTAGGGCATTATAGTATTGTCTTCTATTTTACTTGCATATTGGATATTGAGTCATTTCTATATGATTTCTCCTTGTATCAAGGACCTTGAAAGTCTTTATGTTTATTGATATTTGTATAACTTGTAACTATATAATTCTATGTTGGATAAAGAGAATTTGTAAAGACTTAGAAATATGGTATGAATAATTACTATATGGTAGCACCATAGGTAAAAGACTTGGAAAGTCTTTGGGCTATATTTTTTATGTAGATACTTGCATTTTATATACTTAGACTGCAGTGGATTATTAATATTGGTTGTGCTATGTGCTCCTTTATTAGAGATTTCTATTCAAGGTGATTTTAGTCTTGTTCTTAACAAGGAATGTCTTGTGTTCATTGTTGTTTCTCACATCATATGAGAACAGTAAATGACTTATGTCATTATATTCTTATTGTTATTTCTAACCTTTGAACTTGTTTAACTTGTGTGGTATGAAACAAGGATTCTTAGTTTTCATTTAAAACCCTATTTGAGTATGTTCTTGTACTTAGAAAGAAGTCTTGTGAGAGTTTTTGGACTCAATGATTGCTTAGGACCAAGTTTTAGTTATAGATAAATAAAATTATCCTAGTATATGATTGAGCTAGTATGACCTACAGATGGTATTGTGTGTACCTGACATTTGATTTATTATACGATTTTAGTACCTAACAATTAGTGTTCTGGTTACAGAAGTATTGTAATTTCTACTTCTTGCCTTGGTTATCATTACTATTTTTGTGACTAATTTCCAACATGAGATCATCATTTCCGGTCTTTGGTGTCGAGGTCTTTTATCTATTAATGAGCAATCTTATGATTCTATACGATTTTGTATATCTCCTTATCATATGCCTTTATGTGGCTTTAGTATGTTAGCATAATTCTAACAACAGGTAAGAAGTGTATGTTTCACACTTCTTGATTTAGCTAGTATTTGGTTCAGTACTTATTAATTATGTGATCAAGTATTCATTCTCTTTCTGATCATTATTTTTTACCATTTTATTTGTACTCCCTATTAAGTTTGAATTTCGGGACAAACTTTTTTTTAAGGGGGAAGGATGTAAAAACTTGTTTTAAATAAGGATATTTTGGTCATTTCATAATTTACAAAATAAAATAAAATTTAAATTTTTAAATTTTAAATTTGGATTTATATGAAAGAATTTTTGAAAATGGGGACTAAACAGTAAGTTTAAGGGCAGTATTTGAAAGAATTTGTGAAATAAGGACTTAAAAGCAAAACTGGTGCCTATTATATAGGCATAATGGGTGACATGTGGCCACTTATAGCTCTCCTTCAGTTTCCCCTTCTTCTTTCTCTCTTCTCTCCCTCGATAGCTTCTTCTTCTCTCTCCTAGTTGAAGCTAGCTCTCACAGGTTCACCACCGGTGAAGGCCCTCCAACCAATGACAGCTGCCAAGGACCACCTAGATCAAGCTGCCACCTCAGCACAAACCACCAATTGGAGACTGGACATCATCAGCACTCTCCATTGTCAGCATTATTGAGAAATGCTGCAAAGGACTTTCAGCTGCTGACAACTATTTCGGCTGCCTCAAGCCAGGAAAATGGTCGCGCTTAACTTATCTCAACATGAGGATCATCATGGCCTATATATCTCAACTTGAAATTTTTCAGATTGAATTTTGTCATTTTTGACAGTTTTGAGCTTTTTGGTTTTGTGTATTGGCTTTTCAATCTGATTGTTAGAATGTTAAATAAATTTTATATTTGTGATATACTCATGAAAGCATGAAGATTGATATACATTGACTATGTTTGTTGACTGGCACAGAAAACAGGATCGGACGACACCGATTTTACCTCGTCTTGTATGTTGAGCTTGAATTGGTCAAATTATATATCTAACGTAGCTACTTTGAGCACTAAAAATTCAGTGGTAAAGTCTATTTTTGGATTTGATGCTCGGTTAGAAAAAAGACATTTCAAAGTGAGCGATTGAGAGTTTGAAAATGACCTCCACCTTCCGAATGATCATCAAACGACACCAAACATACTCTATTGCATCGTAGTATCGTCTAATCACTTGTTTGAGGTTGGGATTTAATTGCTTGATTCTAAAATTTAGTTTAATTGAGAAATTAGATATTTTGATTAAATATAGAATTTTGTGAAATATTTTATACAAAATGTGATTATGTCTGATTTTGAGATAAATTGATATTTAAACTGCCTAAAAAAAGCATCACACTAGTTAGTGTGTCATATACTTTGTTTTGGAACTATTTTCTACCGGAATTGGATTTTATGGGATTTGCTAAAATGATTGTTATGCTACCGAAGTTGTACAATTGAGAATTTGGTTTCATGAACTAAACTTGGATTGAATTAAAAACACTGCATAGTCTGTTTGAGAATTTGTGAAAAATAGTATATATTTTGATTCATGTCATTCATATAGCATTGCATTGCATATTCATCTCATGCAGCCAAAGGAATCATGGTATTCCAAAAGAATACTAGAATCACGATATTTCAACAAAATACTGGAATGTAAAAAGAAAAAGAAAAAGAAAGAAAACATATTATCATTAACTAGGTGATTGGAATAAAACTTACAATCATCATATAGATGACTAGAACTCATGTATGTCATATACATTAGACATTATGGAATTAAGTGGTATTCAATGTACTTGTGAAAACTTGAATAATATATCTTTTAAGATATTATTTTACAATAGTTTGGAATGTTTGAACTTTTGGAAAATAAATTTAATTGGATTTCTATAAAACTGTTAAGTATTTTACTGATCATGCAAAAATTTGAAAGTAAATATTTTTATATTAGTTAAAAATATATAATTAAATCTCTACTGAGTATTCATATTCTCAACCCCCTATTTCCTCCCACTTTCAAATGTTGAATTATTTGTAATAGTTGTCATAATGATTTGACAAGTATGTTTGGCATATGCCTGTAGTTTCATATCTCTTCCTTAGTTGGTTTCTACTCAATGCCTTTTTTCCTTTCCTATATCGAATTGTTTATCCAAGATTAGTATATTTATTAAGTAGATATATGAGGATAGTTTTATTATTAAATTAAAAACTTGGAACTATAACTAATTTTCTATAAACTATTTTAGACACTCGGGCTTAAGATTTTTTTTTTTTTTTTTTGTGTTTGAAAGATCGGACTCAAGATTTTATTAAAGTCATTTCACCAAAAAATTATGTTTTGTTATCTAATTTCTAAATGAGTCAACTAGAATTCATCTTAGATTTGAATGGACGTTTTCTTGAGTAATTAAAACTATTGAAAGATTTCTTGACTATGAAATTTATAATGTTTTGATGACTAAAATAAAAATTTAATTTTTATGAAATTTTTGAAATTTATTATTATTTATTATATTCATATAAAATTACTAAAAATTATGAGTTTGGGTTTCCGGTCGTGATAACTAAGGCATAATAGAAAAAACTGTAAGAATCCACCTACATTACACTACAGATCAAAGAGATAAAGAGTGAAACTGCAATATCAGGAAAATGATCATCAAATGTTAAAGCTAAAATAGTTGTTTACTGCAGTTCTTATCTTGACATTCACCTTGGTCATTCCATCTTAGCATTTAATTTCCTTGTGATGTTAAAATTTAAACTAGTGGTTTTAATCTTGAAACCTAGCTTGGTCATTCAATTAGATGGAATCCATGTCAAGTTAAGTTCATTCGTCTCTTGACGAAGTAAGTTGGCTCAAGTGGTAAGAACACCCACTATCTAGGATCTTGGTTCTAGGTTTGAGTCACAATAGGGATAGGCGTGAAAACCTATTATCCCTAATCGGGTAGGGTGGAGATTGGGTAGTAGTAGGTATTTTTCTTTAATTTATAACAAGTAGAGGTCATTAGTTAAGCTCCATTTTTTTTTTTTTTTAAAAAAAAAGGTTCATTCGTCTCGTTTGCAATACGGATACCTAAAGTTTGTTTACGTATTAGCATGAAAAGGAAAACCAGCATGTAAATGAATTGAGAGGTAAGCCACTAGTTTAAATTTATAATTATTTGAACAAAAATCTAAACTAATGCTTTATAAAGTAGTTTACAGTAGTGCTAATATAACCGAGATGTAAATCACTCTTTATTATTAAGCATCTTTTATTGTCCATTTATGAAATTACACGTATACTTTATTATTCACATCACTTTGAGTTGTAAAATACAACTATACAATTTTAGTACTTTTCTTCTTGAAAAAAAAATTGAAATTAAAGAAAATATAATAATTCTAATGATATGGTACAAAGCATAAACATACCAAATAATGATGTTAACTAAGGCTATATTGTACCGGCCTAGACACATTTAGTTATAGTATATTTGTGTCTTGTGTCGTGCTGGTCTAGACACGGTTATAATCATGTCGTGTCATGTTTGGCTTATTACGTGCTTGTACCTATATTGTGCCTATACCATACCCGTGCCCGATTTTGTATCATAATTATACTGCTAATATACTATTATCATGTTTGTCTATTTTTATGTTTAATTATTCCCGTTTTTGTTATTATATTATTATTGTGTCTAATTGTGATCATTTTTGATACTGGGCTATTTTTTGTATCTAATCATATTCATTTACGATATTATGCTATTTTTGTGCCTAATCGTACACGTTCCTAATATTATATTATTTTCGTGCTAATTGCACTCGTTTTAGGTACTATGATATTTCCATACTTAGTTGTGCTTGTTTTTTTATAATATTATTCTTGTGTCTAACCTTACCTATCTTTTATATCATATATGATTTCAAGCCAAATTATTTTCATTTTTACACTCGTATTATTCTTATTTCATAATCGTTCTCATTATTGATTTTGGTTTTCAAATTTAGTTGTTTTAATATTACTAGACTTACTTCCTTTTAAGTAATTATAAATTATGAATGATTAATTACTACGTAATAGAAAAAAATTATTTAAAAATTGATAATTTTATATAAAAATAAATCTAAATTGAAAAATTAGAGTGTACGTAAGTAATAATAATTAATTTTGCTAACTGAGGCTAGTTCAGTTGGTCCAAGGTTTGAGAAATGTGTGTATAAGTTTGAGGGGGTTAGGGGTTCAAACCTTGATAGAGTGTGTGTGTACTATTTTCCTTTAAATTTGTAGTAAGTGGTGGTCATTAGTTAAGCCCTATTTTTTAGAAAAAAAAAGTAATAATAATTAATTTAAATGTCTATAATTAAAGTATATTCCAACTTCCTATTAAATTGGTACCTACTCAAATTATATCAAAATATATAACTTAAAAGTTATCATTGATATATATCTAAATTATATTTTTCTTTCTTAACATTTTAAAGATTTTCTATTGGATGTAAGTTTTGCCTTAGATTTTTAATATCTTTAAACTCTTTAGCTCAAACTTATTAAATTTTGGATCGTTTTTGCTTTAAAAAAAATTAGAAATTGATGTAATATTTATAATATATATTATTTTTACTTAAAAAATATTTTGATTTTGAATTTTTCTAATTTTTTTAAAATTTATTTATTAATATAATGTGCCAAAAATTCAAATAAATTTAAAATAAGTATATTTTTTTGCAAACTAATTATTTTTCTTAATCATGCTTGATGTGCATATTATTCGTGTCTGTCATGTCATGAGCCGTGTTGGCTCAAGTATGTTTACTTATCGTGTCGTGTCGACCTAGAAACGATTATTAATCGTGTCATGTCGTGCCGAACACAGTTGCTAATTATGCTATACCAGCTTATAATCGTGTCGTGCCTGTGTCTGCCCATTTTAACACCACTAATACCAAACCAACCTACAACTTTTATTATACAATAATCGTGCTTATAAAATAGGATTGACAATTTTTTATATGATATAATAATACGATTCGAATACAACACAAAATAAATAAGTTTGTGTAACACAATTAATTATTGCGTCAATTTTAGGTTCACATATATAACGCAAATAACAAAAAAAAATGAGTTTTAAGTCAACCTAGTTAAACCTGAAAATAACTTGTGTAATACATTTTATTACACAAAATATTTTCGTGTTAATAGAACCCATTTATAATACTTTTATAATAATTTAATATTTTAAATGTGATTTTGATCAATTCTATACATTATTCGTGTTGTGTTATGCATTTCGATCAAAAATTAGCATAAAAATTAAACGTATCATTCAAACTCTTTTATTAGGCGAAAAAAAGGGAGGATATAACATTTCTCGTCCTAACAATAACATGCTTCTATTTTGTGCTCCGAATTTCTTTAGGCTAAGAACACATGAACTTCTTCAACCAAAAACAAACAAGTAAATAGAAACAAAAACACAAACAAAAAACAAAGGTCACACGTGAAATGAATTTGTAGCTGGTTAATGGACAATGCTGTTAGTTTATCAAAAGCTTGAAGATCCTGTACAACTTTTTTCAAACTTTTGCCTGTAAATTTGGTACTTTCCCTTGAAGTTTCCCGATGTTTTTCTCTGATAAATAGGCAAAGCTTTTGGCGTTTAGCATGCGCCATTTGCCAACACAAATTATGAGTCCGAATGACTCTGATCGAAGAGAGAGGTGCCCTTTGATGCGACTATACGTAAGCAGCTTATTAGAAATTATAATTGAACCTGACCATTAAATAGCCCTAGCTTTCAGAAAGGTACTGATTGGGACTGAACGTGAATGGTTCCTGACAAGTGTGGAATAGTTCAACATTAAAATGAATATTCTAGTTTTTACAGAGCAAGGATATTAAAATAAATCATAACTAGTATTGTAAAAAATTGTAAGGACTAAAACTCTAAAATGAATAACTAGCATGATATCATATATAGAACTGAGTATTTGGTCAAAATGACTCGACAGAATGGAAAAGTTGCTCAAAATTTTAATTTTTTTTCTTGCCGGAAATTTTTATTTGACAAATAACTTGAGCGATCTTTGTTTTTATAATTAGCGGCCTTGTTTTAATATTGAACAGCTATAGAAGATATAGAAAATGGTGATTTTGCAAGTAGACATTTTTCGTATTGTCAAAGGACTCTAATTGTTCAGCATGTAACTTAAAAATCATAAACAATGTATAAGTTTTTTCTCCAATCGTTTATTTCCATCTAAAAGCCGACCTTTATTTAACTTATAAATCCAAAACGAATGTCAAATTACTAAGAATTTATTGTGATTTATTTTCAAGGAAATATTCCACGTTGCACTTGGTCGACAAGGACATTCAGCTTCAAGAACCTTTAGTAGCCAAGATTCAATACAATTATACAAATGGATGGCTGTAATGTTAATGTGCATATGCACAAACTCGTCCTTGGTTTGTTGCAGTAAAATATTACGAAATGGTCATTTCTTACGACGTCTCTTCCATAAATTGACACCATCAGATGCCTCGTTAAATTTTTATTTAAAAAAAAAATAATAATAATAGAATAAGAATGTGAAACAGAGCAGAGTAATTAATTTAAACTTAGCTATAAGGAATCAACCAGAACAACCTTAAAATCCTTTCTCAGATAACTAATATTTTCTCATGTCTGCTCAAACAGAGTCATGTTAGTGTTTTCAACTCTATTCTATATGACTAAACAAAGATGAAGTACTTCGGGGATTTCAATCTGGGCTTATTGACAGAGCAAGCCACTGTGTAAGCCCAGGACTTGATGTGCTCTTTCATGGCCGTATTGTCATTAATCGGAGGCATATCCTTGTAACCATCATATAAACCTCCATGTTTTTCCTCCAAAATCTCCTTCCCATAAAAGCCAAAATCCATCTCGCCAAGGGTCTTTCTTCTGCATTTCAAGCTCTTGCCCTTGCTTCTTGATCTCCCTGTTCTCTTGTCTTCTTTGTCTGTGGACCTCGGACTCGGAGACTCGGCCGAGTCCGACTCCCCGGGTTCGACTTGGACCGGTTTCTCGGCGCATAGCGGGGACTGGTTCGGCGGCTTTTGAAGGTTTCCGGAAAAGGGTTGGGAGATTTCTTCGGTTACAGTCTCCTCGACGTGTTTTGGAGTGGTGTCTTCGCCGCTAATGGGCCTCACAGCTTGAGAACTTGAGGAGGAGTAGGAGAAGACAGTGGAGAAGAACCAGAGAGAGTCTAAGCTCTCTACGACCACAGAACAATCCATAAGAAGGAAATAAACATAAAAAAAAAAAAAAAGAGATTTCAAAAAGAGAGAGAAGAGAATTTTTAAAGTGATGAAGAGTGAGGAGAGCTGCTTAAGGCTTGAGCTTCATTGTGACGAGATTCTGTTTGAGAGAGTAAAAGGTGGGGATTGTTAAAGGCGCAAAGCTGAGAAATTACTAAACTAGCCCCGTAGTGGTGATCTGAGTATGAGGACCAACAACACTGGGTAGTTTTGGTTCGTGAAAGAAAAACCAGGGGCAGTAGGCAGTGGGCGAGTTTTGGACGGTGAAGGATGGTGTGGGACCCCACCCCTGCGCATGTGCGGCAGTGTAGTGTAAAAAGGTCGTTTAGCTTTAGATTAGGACGGTAGTCTTGGCCGGAGATATCGGTGGGTTTAGTTAGAATGCTCCCGACTCGAAGGTGGACCTGCCAGCTGTTATTCACTTGGATAATCTGAATGGTTAATCTTTAAAGGACTGACCCAACGGTCGAAAACTACGTGGCTACTATGGAATGAGTACAAAATGTTCTCTCTCTTTTTTTTTTTTTTTTTTTAAGTAGATATAAATCATAATAAAAGTTAATGGTAGGAACTGACTCTTCGTTATAAAATTATATTTATCGTACAACTTCAATCCTTAAATTTTCAACCTACAGAGTAAATTAGCAAGTCTCATGTAATTAATGGAGCATAATAATGACCCTTTTTTTTTTCACAAATTATTAAATTTTTAAACAAAAATGAATCTAGTCCAAAATATATAATTTAATAATTATGACGGAAAATAATATTATGATGTATAAAAATAAATAATGTTTAATTATATACTTTGATGACTAATTTTTATTAAAAAATTAATAATTTGTCACAAAAAAAATTATTATTGAAATAATTACATAATTCATAAGTTATTATTATGTAAATTGAAAGTTTTGAGCGCCAAAATATTATAATGAATATAATTTATGAGATCATTATTACTATTAACTCTGATAATAATAGTGAATAAGTATTAGGATATTTATTTTTTTACAACACTATAAGGTGCCCTATAGCTTTCTCACTTTTGTGGAGAGTAACGTTTCACCTTTTGCATTTAAAATTTCGTCTATGATCCCAAATTTTACACTTGTGGTGTGAGTTTGCCCCAATTTTTGTAAATATAGTGTCACTTTTCTCTAAGTAGAAGATGCCATTTTTTATCCATAAAATACCAAGATCCACTAAATAAGAAAGAATACAAAGGATAAAATCCCTGTATTCTACATTGAATCGTTTTTTTTTGCAATTAATAAATCAAGATGACGGGTAATTTTTTTTTATTGATCTCATTTACATAAAATTGTATTTAGTTCAAATAAGTATTGTTTTCAATGAAATAAACCATTGCTGATAGTCAAAATTAAATACACCCACAAGAGAAGAAAGACTCCAAATAATCCTTATGCATAAAAGGCCTAAGCCTAGAAAGAGTTATCCATATGAGGTGAATCCTTACATGCACGAGCTAGAAAAGGATAAAAAAGCAGAAGTTGGATTCTCTTATGTATAATGAAAGCCATGGGCAAATACATTTACTCCATACGGTCATGCTAAATTCTATTAATATATTTGCTCCATGCAATTATGCTAATTCAATTAATATCTACGCTACTAATATGCTTATACCATATAGTCATGCTAAATTCAATATTCATGCTGCCAATACACCTATGCCATATATTATACATAACTTGTTAGCTCATGCACGTGTAGACCTGTGATTCATGCACAATAAAAGCTTACATGCAGAATATGCTTGCATTATTTTTATACAATATACCACGCAATGATACTTACAAGTATAGCAAGTGATATATATACATGTATGTAATATAAATATTTATAAAGTGGACCCAAGCCACAAATAAAAGGGATTTATTAGTGGGTTGTAGAATAGAAGATACAAAAGTTTAGTAAAATCCTGTCAATAATTTAATTAAGAAAACTACAACTCACTTTGGGAGGACATAGTTTTCAATTAAATTATTGAGAGGGTTAAAAGGATTCCATAAAATCTAGGAAGTCCAAAACATTATAAGCTTCATAGCTCAGTAGTTAGAAGACAAATCTCAAGTGTAAAAGCTTAATAGCCCAGAAACTAGAAGCTAAAACCCAAAGAAGCTCTGACCAAGAAGAAGAGTCCAAAAGAGAATAATCAAATATGGCCTGTGACATGGTCTTAGGCCAATAGTTGCCATGCTTCTCATTCTGTCGCTCACTAAGAGAGAAAGAAAGCTTAGCACTACCTAATTTACATTCTCACTTCCTGAACCTGGATAACGCACTATCACATTTTATTCACCATGTAATGAGCATTCCATTCTTAGTTTTAGAAAAAAGCTAGAGGAAAAGGGGAGACTAAGTTTTGCCTAAGATAAGAGGCTTTTGAATGACCAATATTTTGTTTGATTATGGAAGTTGGCCTATCAAAAGAGAGGCCTTAACTACTGAATGAATCAATCCATATGTCCTATTCTTCCTTTGATCTCCTTTTTTATCTAACTTTTTCCCCTTTCTTTGAGAATCATTCCCAAGCTAACTAAGTTCAATTCATCCTAAACTTCATCAAGTCCATTTTTGTATGGTCTAAATTGTCTCCCTTAGCCACTAGACACTTTACCCTATACTTACAAGCTTAATACCCTATTGAAACCCGTGTCAAGAGATCCTGGTAATTTTCTCCCATTCTCCATTTTCACTATGATTCGCCAAGCTCTATAATTATCTTATAATTTTAATATTATATTCTCACTATAATAAAAAAAGAATAGAGTGGCAATTTTTGTTGCCACTTAAAAGGAAAAAGTCGCCATTATTTGTCGTTGTTGTAGAGTCGTTTCATTAGGTCTACTAGTATAGGTCTCTACATTGACGACAATTTGTATCGCTGTATTTGTCAACCATATAGTGATACAACTATTATCGTCACTGAAAATATAACAAAAATGAAATTTTATAAACCTATAGTGGCGACTTTTTGAATTTGTCGCTAATGTAGAATTTAAATTTATGATCTCTAATGGCAATAATTGTTGCCGCTTTAGAGTTCTTTTATAATTAAATATAATTCTTTATTATTTTTTATTATTTTTAATTATTAAACATTAGTTTTTAACTAAAATAAAATAGTAAAAACGTAAAACCTTAAAAAGATAAATACTAAAATCATATCCAATAACACGTTAAAATCATATACATATTCTATTTCATATTAAATTTAACTAACTTATAAAACAAAATTACAACATTCAAATAAATACTAAACTAACATATCCCATATTATAAAATTACCCATACAACAAAAGTAACACATTCTTCCCCAAATTTCACAAAATAAAAAAAAAACACCATATTTCAAAATTTCACATAATTCACAATTTACACCAAAAATATAATTAAAATCCCAAAAGAAATCGTAACCTCAATCCAAGCTTTAGTCTTACAAATAATCCAACTACTTCTCCAAATATTTCCTCAAAAATAAACAAACTACTATTATTAAAACATACAATCAAATAAATAAAAAATTAATTAAGAACTAAAATTTAATAAATAAATGACTAAAATTCAACTAATATGTGATGGTCGTGGTCGTGTGGCTTTGATGGTGGAGGTCATGGCAGAGGCTTCGATAGATGGTGGTGAGAGAGCTGAGCGAGAAAGAGAGGGGGAAAGAGAGGAAGAGTGTGAAAATGAGAAAGGGTGGAGAGGGGTAAGGAGAGGAAGAGAGTGAGAATGAGAAAGGGTGGAGAGAGAGAGAGAGAAAAAGGATATAGAAAGAGTACGAGATTAGAGAGAGAGAGAGAGAGAGAAAATGGATAGAGAAAGAGTACGAGACTAGAGAGAGAGAGAGTCACCACAAAAAATATGCTTTATAGCAATAACACTTATAACGACGACAAATTGTCGTCGCTATAGAATACAATGAAGTGACTACATTTGAATGTCATCACTATATCAATTAAAAGTTTTGTATTTGACTAAATGTAGATATAGTGAGGACATATAGTTGAAAGCAAAAGCAATGACACTCACTTTTCAATATAGTTTTGTGGGGAATTGTGAAAATATCAGAGCTATAGTGAAGATATATATTGTCGCTATAGTGTTTTTATTTATTTTTCTATTTTAAAAATTAAGAGCATTAATTATTAATTTTATTAATTCTTTATAGCAATGATTTCTAGTTTTCGTCGCTTTTGGTTTTGTCAAAAAAAAAAAAAAAACTGCGCCTATGTATAGTAACTTGCGCACAGAAAAGTAAACGCTTTTTGGAGAATCATGAAAATATCAGATTTATAGCGATAACATATAGGTTTTTTTTTTTAAAATTCTTCTATTTAAAAAACAGACAAAATTAATTATTAATTTTATTAATACTCTATAGTGATGACAAATAATCAACACTATAGATCTCTAAAAATTCGAACCGGGCACTTATGCCCTTCCAAAATTCACGCGAAAATCACCAAAAAAAAAACACAAAACAAAATGGTGCTGTTAAAAGATATACTGACAATATTTGTAATGGTATTCGTCGTCGTTATAAGGTCTGCATTTTAATAACATCTAAGGCCCTTCTTTCTTCCCATTTCTCTCTTTTTCTTTTCTCACCTACCTCTCTCTCCGCTCTGTCTCGAGCTGCCATACCAACCTCTCTCTCCACTCTGCCTCCAGCCGCCACACCTCTCTTTTTTTGGTAACTCTCTCTCTCTCTCTAATACTCTCCCCTATTTCTTTTTGGTAAGTCACCACTGACACCACCGCCGTTTATTTATTTTGGTTAGTTTTATAACTTTTTTGTTAGATTTTATTATATTAGGTTGTTATAAATTTTTTACTATCTTAGATTAGATTATTAGTTTATGCGAGTTTAGGAAAAAATGTATTAGGTTATATTAATATAAAAATTATATTTGATTTTTATTAATTTTAGATTTGTGGCTTTGAAATATTGTTATGTGAGTTTGGATATGTGTTGAATATGTTGATATGTGTTGAAATTGTTACTTTTTTTTTTGTTTATAATTTAGTTAGTTTGAAACTATTTATAATAGGAATTTTACATACTTGTGTAAGTAATATTTAAAAATAATTCAGAATAAAATTTGGAAATAAGTATTAGAATAATAATTATTAATATGAATAATATTTATGGATTTGTTGGTAAGTTATTGGAGAAATTAATAGAATAAGATTTGACTTGGTAATAGATTTATAATAATTATTAATAAATAACTTAATTATGGAATAAATAAAGTAATTAATAATAATTTAGTAAATTAGTAGAAAAAATATAAAGACAAAATATTGAATTAATTTGAAATAAGCAATTAGTAATAAATGGAATATATAAATTAGTAATAAAAAAATGAAAAAAAGTAAATTATAATTAAAGTAAAAATTAATTATTAATTTTTAGGAATAATTATGATAAAAATAATTTAGAAAAAAATAATACTGAAGTCATAAATTTATATTTAAAAATGAAAATAAGTGAATTATAATTAAATTAAAAATCAATAATTTTTAAATTAAAAATTACTGTGATAGAAATAATGTGGGAAAGAATAATATTAAATTAAGTAATTTATAATTGAGAAAATATGAAGATTACTAATAAATAAGGAATTAATTACTAATAGTATTAATTTGACAGTTAAAATAGGACACTATTCATATAAATAACGAAAATGCTTTGAAAATATGAAAATACCTAAAATCACAAAAAAAGCCCGTTAAAGTAAATATAATGCCTAAAGTACTCCTATGAAAGAAAAAACCATTATCAACATTATCTTGAGTTTGTTTTATAAACTATTAAATTAATTTGAAATAAGTAATTATTAATAAATGAAATTAAAAAGTTAGAAATAAAAAAATAAAAAAAGTAAATTATAATTAAAGTAAAAAATTAGTTATTAATTTTTAAGAATAATTGTGATAAAAATAATATAGGAAAGAATAATATTAAATTAATCAATTTATAATTAAAAATAAAAATAAGTGAATTATAATTAAATTAAAAAATAGTAATACTTATATTAAAAATTAATTAGATAGAAATAATATGGGAAAGAATAGTACTAAATTAAGCAATTTACAATTAATAAGATATGAAGATTAGTAATAAATAAAGAATTAATTGCTAATAGTATTAATTAGATAGTTAGAATATGATACTATTCGCATAAATAATGAAAATGCTCCGAAAATAAGAAAATACCAAAAAATACTCCTAAAATCACCCAAAAAACCTGTTAAAGTAGATATAATACCAAATACTCCTATGAAAGAAAAAACTATTCAAGTAATGAAATACCAAAAATACTCCTACAACTAATAAAATACTAAAAGTGTCCTTAGGTCCACAATAATACACGAAACTACCAATTTAAGTCATAAAATACCAAAAATGCTCTTAAAACAATAAAATACCAATACTAGTACCAAAATACTAATAATATTAATTAGATAGTTAAAATATGACACTATTCACATAAAAACAAAAATGCTCGAAAAATAAGAAAATATCAAAAAATATCTGTAAAATCTCCTTAAAAAACCTGTTAAAATAAATATAATACCAAAAATACACCAATGAAAGAAAAAGCTATTCAAGTAATGAAATACCAAAAATACTCCTACAACTAATAAAATACCAAAAATGCTCTTAGGTTCACGGTAATACACGAAACTACCAATTTAAGTCACAAAATACCAAAAATACTCTTAAAATAACAAAATACCAATACTAGTACTAAAATACAAAAAATGCCCTTAAAACAACAAAATACCAATACTAGCACCAAAATACTAAAAGAATCCCAAATCAATGAAATACTCGACGTACCCTTATAATTAGTTTAACAAAACCCAAGCTTGATGTACAATAAAAAAAAAAATCAAAATGCCCATATATTTGGCATTTTTACATATTTTGTTGACTTTTTTTTAGAGTTAACAGATTGTGAGGACAAATATACCCTTAGGTTAGAAGAACACTAAATTATCAACTTAAGTAGTACTTGGGAAAGCATTTCCTATTAGATTGAACTGCTAGGTCTCTAGCAGGAAAATAGTTGCCTGAGAACCACTTATATGTTTGGTATTTTTGTGCTTCCTCTTGGCTATCTATTTGGGAATATCATGACTATTAAAGATCATTCTTAGTAGCAGGAAATGGAACTAATCTTCGGTTTTTCCGAGGGTTAGTTGTTTCATTACCTGCTACTCTCTGTGGTCTCCAATATATGCATGTATTATTTTATTTGCTTAAGAAAAATCTTGATATCATGCATATAGAGAAAACTATGTATGATAGTGTTCTTGGCAAAATATTAGGAACCGAAGGCAAATCGAAAGATACGATTAATACACAATGTGATTTGGCTGATATAAAAATAAGACGAGAGTTGTATCTAGTTAAATTGAGAAACAAGATGAATAAACCTCAAGCATAATACACTGTCAGTGTGGATGAATGATGTAAATTCTACCTGTTTATTAAGTTTGTCAAGTTTCCAAATAACTGTGCAAATAATCTATAGAGGAATGTAACTGACAATAACACAAAAATATTTGGCCTGAAATCACATGATTATCATGTTATAATGCAGCATTTGTAAGCTCCTGACATAAGAGCTTTTACAAACAAGGAGATTAGGTTGATAATTATTGAACTCTGTAATGTTTTCCAACAAATATACACTAGAACTTTGATTATGAAATACTTAGAGATTTTTGAAGATGTCATAGTTCTTATTCTTTGCAAGCTTAATCAGATATTTCCTCGTATATTTTTTGATATCATGGTTTACTTAGTGATGCATTTTTCCAAATAAGCATTACTTGGTAGACCTGTTCACTTCAGGTGGATGTATCCATATGAGAGATATATAAAGAAATTGAAGGACTATGTTAGAAATCAAGCACATCCTAAGGGATCTATTACTGAAGGTTATGTTATTAATGATGCATTAATATTTTGTTCAATGTATTTCCAAGAGATTGAGACAAAATTAAATTGGCCTAAAAGGAACGAGGATGCTATTATTACCAATCTGAAAAAAATACTTTAATTGTGTTCCAATCCTAATGTAGTCTTATTCGAAAAAAGACTTATGTGTCACTTGATACGTATCTTCGGAAGAAAGCAGAGTGGTACATATTGAATAATTACCCAGATATCCAAAAGTATTTGGAGCAAGCTCCCACAACAAATTAAAATATTAAATCATAATCATGTTTCATACTTTCCCTATGCTATAGTGAACACATGAGGGAGCTCTAATAAAAAGGTGGTCAAAACTTAGATGAAATCCAAAGATAATAGTTTTCAACTTGGTTTTATATGAAGATATAAAACTTATAATTCCAACCTTTGCATCTAATAGTTCTTTTCATTGTTGTCTAATTTACATTTTAATTGAATTAATAGAAGTATCAATTATGTCAAAATAAATCCCCCAAATTAACTAATGAGTTGTACTCATTGGCGTTTGGGCTACATTTCTATATCTCCTTTTATTTTGCATGCATTATAAATAGAACTCAATTCGTTGCTTATATACGAGATTCTAAACGACTGACTCAAAACAATAGTATATCTGTCCCTGTAATTGATCAAATTATGTTTTACGGTTGTTTAGAAGAAATTCAAGAGTCTAATTATATGGAGACATATTCTATTATCTTATTCAAATGAAAATGGTTTAACACCAATCTTAGAAATAAGAAAATCAAAGTAGAAAAAAACATAACAAGTATATATATTAATTCTGATTGGTATAAAGATGAGTCATACATGCTTGCTTCTCAAACTAAGCAAGTTTTTTATATTGATGATCGGTTGAATACTCTAAATTAGAGGATTGTAGGAGACTTAAGTCATTGAGGTGGATGAGATATTCAAGATAATGATATTAAGTTTTTTATTCTGTAAGATTATAACTTCTCAAACTTTGTCCTAACAGTTGAACTTAGAGAGCTAGAGTCTATGAGCTACATTCATGGGAGTCAAAGTGAACTTGTTCAAGATTTTGATGATATTATTCATGATGTTGGTAATTGAAAAACTTTTAGTCATTAGAAAGAAACTCCCAATACCAAATTAAAATTTATAATTACCTTCTATTACCTAATCTAGCAAGTCTAATAAAGCCTAGAATTAATTAGTAAAATGGCAAGAAGGGTCGATCCCGCAAAGATTGGATTTTAAATTACTTGTTAAGTATCAAAATTATTATAACCTAATTTTATCTAGGTGTTAAATCTAAATGAGTTTAAAATAAAATGAATAAAAATAAAGATAAAAAGAATTACGTAAATAAAATATGGAAATTACGATGCACTAATATACTAAAGACATGATTTCCTCTAATTATTCCTAAATTCGTCAAATTAAGCAATTATTAGACTAATTCTACTAAATTCACTAATCAAGGGACCTAATCTAACCTCATTCCTTCTCTCGAGTGCTAAATGAAATAATATGCTTAAGTACCCAAGCTGATATCTCTATCTAACCCGGTTTTCTAAGCACTCATTAAGTTTTAACCCTTAAAAACTTCCTAATTTGATTATCTAGGTATTAATCTTCTCTCTGTCTCAGAAAAATCTAAACTATGTTTCCCAATTCTGTTTTATGAAATCAAACTCTCTGAGCTATCAAAATCACAACCTAAGTTCAACAAATTCATTGGCCACATAAATTAGAGGTAACAAAAAAAGAGAAACATAAATGAATTAATAATGGAAAATAAGCCAAAAATTAACAAAATATGCAAAATAAAGCATAAAAATGCTACACCAAATCGTAAGGCAGAGAATCAATCCAAGCATAGTAGAATCTATGGCTAATTTTATAAAAAATTTCATAATTCCAAATAAATTATACAATATGCTCAATACAAAATTCAAATGAGAGTAGAGTGGGAAAGTGAAGAGAAAACTCTTTTGTGGAGGTAGAACTTCAAGCTTTCAATTCTTCAAGTATCTCTCTCAAGCATCTTTTCCAAATTTCAGCTCCAAAGCTCTCTCTCTCTCTAGAATTGTTTAGCTCTCAAATGTTTGCCTCCTCTCTAACTCTCCACACCTTAAAATAGAGGGTAAAGTGTGTATTTAAAGAGCACTAAGATGACCTAACAAAGGAAGAAATCTATCCATTAGTGTTAGATCAAGGATCAAGGGCCAAAAATGTGTGGATATGTGGCTGCAAAATGGAGAAAACCTAGCTTCTATGCATGTTGAAAAATGAACTGGCACCGTGATGGCAGCGTTCTAGAGCTGAGGCACCACTGTGCTCTTTTTGGGCATTGCGGCACCTAATTGTTGGTCCAATTGAGCTTTTTAGCTCTCTTCGATGCTCCAGGCCTCATTTCAACTATTAATAGCTTCATAAACTTCTCTTTTTTAGTGCCAAATATACAATAAGCCTTAAATTCTTATTTTTTACAATAAAAATAAAAAACAACATAAATGCTTGAGAACTTACAATTATTTGAACTTAGAGAATACTTGATTTGTGAGTAAAATATATACTTATCAGATGTAGAAGAAGGTGATTTTATTGATGATAACGAATTTGATCATGATAACATAATTCATAATTATGCAGATAAGAAGAAGAATTAGAGATGGACGATGATGATAAAACTGATCAAAATGAACATAAAGATTATATTGATAACGATGATGATTAATATGAATATATTATTTTTTTATTTCCTATTTAGGAGAATATTTGTTACATTATTGAAACAATGTGTAATTTTATATGGTCATTTCTATATGTATTATATCATATTTTTACTATTTATTGACATTATTTAGTTATAGCTACTGTTAGGCCTACATATCATAGAGGAGATACAAGTAGAGACCCTTCACCGAACTCGTTTAGGGTTTAAGATTCCCATCTCGTGTCAGTCAGGTACAAAGAATGTTTTTACTTTATATAAATAATAAGTAATATTTCAAACTTATTAATATTTTTTTCTCTCCTTTGCAACATCAATCAGTAAGAGAAAACGTTTAAAGAATATATATTTGAATTTGTCGAACAAGCTAGACTCGTTGCTGCTAGGTGAGCGACTCTCGATCAGGTTTGACAATAAAGGAGATACATGGCGAGCCGTTAAAGTAAACCAGAAGTATTTTCCTTATCTTATTGTGGTGTTAGTCAGAAAGAATACAGAACCTTTCCACAAGAGCTAGGTGAAAGTTCCTGAGTAACAGAAGGCAAAAATAGAGCTTGGTGTCAGGGTAAAAAAAATTGGTTTATTGCTTCGAATATTTGTATTTTTTTGAAATAAAATTATTCTTGTTAATTACTTTATAGTTTGGTTGCAAAAGTGCTTCGAGTTTAAGGATATCATTGATAACAAATTACCTCGTGTATTACAAAGCATTGATTACTTGGCTCAATACCTTTATAAGGATTGGAAGAATAGCCTTAATATGCACTTTAGGCTCAACCGGGAGGGGTGGCACGAGAACAATCTTAACATTCCCCTTCTTTGTTGTTCTACTCTTGTCAATATAACTGAGGAGGTTTGGAATAAGTGCATGAATTTGTTTCACTCCATGGAGTATAGGGTTAGTACTTCTAATTATTCTTTTATGAGATTCATGTTATAATTATTACATAATTACCTAATAACTTTTAAATGGTAGGCTATGTCAGGGAGAAACGCTGACAATAGGGGATAGATAAAATATGTCAGTAGGCAAGGACCTAAATCAACTACTAGCAGACATATACAGATCCTACAACTGGTAACTGGCCTTCTGTGGACTATGAGCAAAATTATATAAGTAACTTGTTAATTATTTTGTTATTAATTTTCTACTAGTTTCATTTTGACTGACTTTTTTTCCCTCTAATTGTTTATGGCATAAGATAGTTGAGATTTGCACCACTCAGTTGCAATCTCAAATATCTTCGTCTATTTTAGGTTCTTTGATATATTCTACACCATTTCGTATTGATGAGACTGCGATTGCTAACGAGGTGCTTAGTCTTAGGAGATGCTATTGGAGAGAAGTTGGTCCAAAGCTCAATGGAGCTACTCTACAGCAACTTCTCCATCATTTGAGCCTCGTGTGCCAGATGCAGAGCTAGAAGAATTTTTCAGCTAGATGCTAAATTATCTGGTTACGACTCACCAGTGTAAAGTGGTTTTCCTGGCACAATTTATTGTAGACATGCGGTACTATGGCGAACAAATACAATACATGCCTAATGCATTGTCAACATTGCTTTTAAGATTTCAGATGCCTATTTGATCGCATGCTACTCTGAGTATTCCTCCGATGCCTCACCCCCTGCATTGCCTCCATGATACCGACCTCAAGCTCCACCCCCACCTTCCAAGCCTGAAGAGGATGAAAAGGCTACCGACTTGTCTCGCTAGAGAGTTTTTTAGTTTTAGTTTTTCCACATTTTTATGTGTGGGATACTTTTATTACATTATTTAGGTACGCGTATTACATTTCTATGTATTTATTTAATTTTAAATTGGGATAATAACATTAAAATATCCTGAGTTTTAACTTTTCTACGAAAAAAAATCATTACTTTTGAATGTTTGTAAAATAATACCCCCACTTTTAAATTTCTACAAAATAATACCTTAATTTTTGAATTTTTGTAAAATAATACCCTTACTTTTGAATTCTGAAAATTAATATCCTAACAATTAAAATTCTTGCAAATTAATACCCTAATATTTGAAATTCCAATAAATTTATAACCTTAATGCCCAATTAGTTAATTTTAATATTAAAAAGATGGTAGTAGCAATCATCAACATAATTAAAACTTATTAAGCAATAATAAAATTTCTTAAAAAATATTTGTGGTTAGCTTATTTCACTTTTCATTTAAAAAAGTAAAAAAGTAGAACGAGAGGTCAAAGTAGTTAATTGTAAAAAAAAAAAAAAAAGAAAGAAACAGGAGAGGTAAAAAAAAAATTGTGTTTTTTCAGCAAATAACCAGAAAATATAGTTATAAAATAATTTCCGATCATATACTAATATCTAAACATTTTCAATATGTTAATAAGAGATATTTGTATCTTTTAATTTGCTCTTAGTATAAATATACAAAGAAAACAAAAACTGAGGGTATTAATTTGCAGAAATCGTAAATGTCAGGGTATTAATTTGTAGAATTCAAAGGTGAGGGTATTAATTTGTAAAAATCGTAAATTAATTTACAGAACTCCAAAAATGAAGTTATTAATTTGCAGAAGTCCAAAAGATATGGTATTTTTTGCAAAAAGTTAAAAGTGAAAGTATTTTTACGTAATTAACCCTTTTAGATTTGATGTTAGCGTTTTTAATGTCAGCCCAAGATAAGGTAACCCAAGAGGGGGGAGGGGTAGGTGAATTGGTTTTTGGAAACATTTGCAAACTTATCTTAATAAGCAAGTAAATTACGCAAGTAAAGACTATATTAAGTAAAAATAGCTTAAACTATGCACAAGTTCAAGATAAATAAATTTAAAGAGATATGGTCGATAAATGCAAACATTATTTTTACCAAATTCAACAAACACAACGATTTATTCACATCTCTGGCTCTTGGCAACCGGCTTCGAGCTTTTCACTATTGGATTAAGAGAATGGGCTTGACCGACCCTTGTACAACAATGAATGAGTTCTCCTTAGGCACATTCATACCTTTATAATAGCTTTGAATCTAGCTTTATTACGCCTAACTCGGATTGTTTTGACTCCGGTGCCAATCTCATATAAACCAGATTATTTATGAATCTAGTATCAACCTCATCTCACAACTATAATATTGATTTTTGTTTGTTGATAAACTCAACCAAAATCTCTCTAATGAAAAAGATTAGTACAATGTAAGCCTAGAGAGAATAAATGAAAACACAAAATATAATCCAGTTTGGCTCAAGTAATATTTGTGAAAAAGTGAATATGAAAGTTTGAATCACAAAAATTGATTTGAACAATTTGAAAGTATGTTTAAAGCAACGTATAAATGTTCAAAAATATTTTCAAGTGTTAGAAAAGCTTCTATTTATAGACTTGAATCAAAACTAGCCTTTTTAGACTATTTGACAGATAATCTGTCATTTTTTGCAGACTGAAAATACATTTTCGGTCGACTGAAAATACTAGCCATTGGTAGTGTGGTTCTAACAGTCGAATCTAAAAATTCTTTAAAATTCAGCAAGGAATTAGTAGACCAAAAATGGGAATCAGTTTGCCAAAAATACCCGAGAGCAAATCTTAATTTTTATCTCAAGGCTTTTTCAATTATTTTCAAAATGTAACTTCATAAATTGTTTTTTTTTTTGTGTAATATAGAAATTATAAAAATTCATAAGTTAATTAAAAAGCTTGTGTAAAATAAATTTCATATTTTAATTTGAGATAAACAAGTTTGACAATGTTACTTTGAAAATTTCCAATTTTATGAAAAATTTGAACCATTAGGATCATAACATGTATAGACATATATTCAAAGATAAGAACTAAATATCTAACCTTTGCTAGTCTAAGTTTTGTATTCTTGAATTTTGTCTTTAAGCTCTTTTCAATGATCCATCTTGAATATCTTGTGATCCTTTCAATTTAGCTTGCTACATACTCAAGTAGATTATTAGTTCTTAATCATATGTTTATTAACTTCAAAATATGAGAGTAGGATTCACGATAGCATGAGTCAACAATCTCACCCTTTTTGATGATAACAAACATTTGATTTAAAAACAAATAAAGAATAAGAATTAAGCGGAGATAAGTGTTCTTACCAAAATCTTGAATTTTTCCCTCCAAAATATGCTTAAAAAATTGAAACTCCCCTTTAAAGTATGCATATTTTGAAGATTTTTGTTTAAAGATACCAATTGTTTTAAGGAGACATAAAATGACCAAGATGATACCAATTAAATTTAAATCACAGATAAAATGATCAACTTGATACCAATTGAAATAATTTAAAATAAAAAATACATGCTTCTTCTCTCCCTTTTGATATCATCAAAAAAAAAATAAAAATAAAAACACAAGAAAGAGGAGTAAAGCAAATATATGACAATGAAATATTCAATGCAATAAAAAAAGTTATAGTTTGGAGTTCAAGTAAACAAAACAAAATCATTGAATACAAATATAGAGTTCATACATGAAATAACCAAAAGAAAGTCCAACAAAAAAATCTAGGGAGGAGGAAAGTAGCCAAAAAAAGGCTGCATCATTCTCACCATCTCCTCCTGTTGATCTTGAATGATTTGAACTTGTCGTTCTTGATGTTGACGGATGGAATGGACATCGATTGATAGAATCTATAAGTTCTAGCTTGGCATTGTGCAAGTGCTGGATATCAAGCTATAATGTATTGAGGCATTTCGGAGGTTGTTGAATGCTTCATTAAAATCAAATTATTGTGCAGGAGCCTTTTCAGCATGAGTACCCTCAGGTGCCCCTTCAGTAGCTCTAGCACCACTATTGCCAACTTCTTGTTGAGTGCCCTTTCCACGGTCATGTCCATGCTTAGTTTTGGCCACCTATTCGTTGTTGAGAAAACTGAAGCCCATGAGACTGAAGGTCTTGTTGTTGATCTCAACATTAATGGTCCATGATTTACATTCTACCTCATCAAATGAAGAGAAGTTGAAATATTGGAAGATGCGAGTGAGTAGGAAACAATAAGGAAAAGAGGATCTCCTATTCTCAATAGCATTAATCATTTCATGAATAATGAAATAAGATAGGTTCAACTTTCTCCCAACTAGAATGGAATCAACAAAACCAAGATCACAGAAGGTAGGTGCATCCCTGTGATCACCTCTAGGAATCATGTTATAAGACACGAATTGAAACAAAATCCTAGTAAGATAAGTGACATGAGACTTAGGCTCAAAACTATCAAGGGAATAGATTCGGAGTAGGGATTATTGAAGGTCAAAGTCCTCAATCATAAGCTAAGAATTGGTTATAGGAAACTTGTAACCACTTAAGGGCAGATGCAAGATATTAGCTAGGAGTTATTAAGTTATCGCAAAGTCAATTCTCTTAAGGGAACCATAGATAGCATATTGTCCTCTTAAGATGTTGGCATTGGTATAAAATCCCCTAGCCAATTTATGATACCCTGTCTCCTTATTAGAGTAGAATTCAGTCCATCCCATGTTCTCAACATAATCAGGAAAATTTACATAGGCTAAATCTCTAAAATTGAAAATTCTATCCCAAATAATGCTTTTCTTAGAGAAATTTTCTTTGTATCTAATCATAAGAGTAGGTGATTCTAAGAGAGGGATACCAAACCTCGCTTTGGTGCATTGTTCAGACTTCTTTGGTCGAATTTCCTTTCCTTACGCCTTAGGTTTTCCCTTCTAAGAGCCATTGGAGAAGAAATATGAAGATAGAATAGAGACTCAAGCAAAAATAACTCCAAATTCGAATTTTAGGGTTTAAAAAGAGGAAAATCAAATTTAGGTGACAAAAAAGAGTGAAGAACAATGAGAAATAGAGAAAAAGCGATGAAATCAACTCTAGTTGGGAGAAAATTTAGCAATTTAGATAAAAATTTGAGTGGGAATGAGAAGAGATAGTTTTAGGATGAGAGAGAGAGAGAGAGAGAGAGAGAGTGTTTGATGGAGAAAGTGTGAAAAATGAGTGAGAAAAATTAAAAACGGCTTAAATACTCACGGAACTACGAGTTTTCTATAGGCCAAAAACGGGTTTTCAGTCTGCCGATTCTGGCAGAAAAAAAGTACTTTCCAGAGAACTTTTCGATAGACTGATTCCTCTATTATTGCAGATTTTTAGTTAAAACTAGTTTAAAATGATGGAAACAATTAAAACAATAATAAAAGCATTGAGAAATCAACAAATTAATGAACATACACAACAAATCAAACAACTTTAAACAAGAAAAACATCAATGAAGCTCATTATGTTCAATCATGCCAAGTTCTATACGAATCATGCAAAAACAATCCTTGCTGAGAGATTTAGTGAAGATATCAGCTAGTTATTTTTTTGTCCATATAAACTCAAGTACAATATCACTTTTTTGCATATAATCACGAAGAAAATGATGTCTAATATCAATATGCTTAGCACGTGAATGCAACGCTGGATTTTTTGACAAATTGATAACACTAGTATTATCACATTAATAGACACATGAATATAATTCATTACAAAATCCATTAGTGTTTGTTTCATCCAAAGAATTTGAGCACAACAATTACCAGCAAAGATATATTCGGCTTCAGTAGTAGAAAAAGGAACAAAATTTTGTTTCTTTCTAAACTATGACATGTAACGTCTCCTAGCTTAATTATATGACTATATATATCAAACTAGGAAGTATTACTCTTTTATGAGCCATAACTTTAGTTTTATTTAAAAAATTAAAGTAGGCCAATTTAACTTTTCAAACTATAAAATAAAACGAGCTACGTGGCGTTACTCTCTAAAAGTGTCTTTACAAAATGTACAACCAAAAGTTCTTATCAATTTATTTTGCCATCAGCAGTAATATTTACTGCACATCCAAAATATCAAAATACAAAGAAAATATCACTCGCAAGTCAAACTCGTCTACATCTATATGATCATGGTGACAAGAAAGCGTGCTAGCCAACCAGCAACTCTATACATCATATATCTCCTCATCTGCATCACAGGAACTAAATGAGCTAATACTCAATAAGTAAAGATCATGCATGGTCGTGTATGTGTTTAATACATAAACTTCATTCAAATTCCCATTGTACTTTTTCTTTCATAACTTTTCATTTTGATGCACCTTTCTTAGAAAACTTTCCTTTATAGGGTCCTTGAGTACACTACAAAGTCGTGGCAGTCGATAAGCTGTGCCCACCTATGCGGGAAGGAAACGGATGGCCAATGTGAACCATACCTACCCAACGTAGACTGACTAGCTAATGCACCTAATAAATCTCATTATATATGCTCAGTCTCGGCTATCAGTAAACCATGCCCACCTATGCAGGATGCCTATGCAAACCATACTTATCAACGCAGACAGACTAAATACTATACGTAAAGTATATCTCGTAAAATCAGTACAATAGTAATACTTTAAATTCGATGCTTAGAAAACTTTATTTCGTTGAAAATCATGCTTACATGATCATGCCATACTTATGTCATTTACAACAACCATATTAATAACATATAATTAATATAATAAACATAAATATGTAAGAAAACATCTTGCATATCCTTTGTGGCAAGGTGTGTGGAAGACCTGATATCAATTTCGTTACTAAGATGATCACTACAATGCAAAATACTTAAAGAAAATGACGACAAGACTAAAATTAGAAATTTTACAAAATCAAGAAATCTAATCACAAAATGAACTAAAATGACACATACTTTCATAATACTAATCCATTTGTTTCCAAAAGGTACTATTTGGTTTTAAAAAATATTTGGACAGCATCTCTCCTATTTTTAGGACATTCCCACATGATTGAAATCATGATTTTAAACATGTAATAATATTCTACAATCCGATTCCCACATATAAAACTCAGAGAGGATCATTTAGTATATCCTAAAAACACTTGAATTCCTTTTGGCTTAGACAAATTTTAAAACCACTTTTATACTTTTCCATTGTCATAACTAACAACTAAACAAATATATTTACATAGTTGAATCAATAAAATATACATTTCAATTTTATAAAACTAGATTACAAGTATAGAAACTTAATCTACTACACATAAAAATACTTAAGTCCATAAATAGAAAACTTTGGGCTTTAAGTCTAACTTTAATCCTCCACTTAAATTCTATGTTTCCAGCCATATATAAGGATCCCTAAGACCTTTATTCATCAAATAAAAGCTTTGATTCAAGAGTTAAAGCAAAAGAAATTAACTACATATTCAAAATCCTATAAATTCAAGAGTAAAAGCTCACCTTACCTAATTTGAGCTTTTACTGAAGCTCTTGCCTTCTACCTCCACCAAACTGATTCTCAAGGCTTTGAAATTGATTTTAGGAGTCAAGAGAACCTAGAAGAAAAATTTCTTAAGTGCTATCAAGTGGAGAATTGAAATAAGAAAGCAAAAACTTAGGAAGAAGAATTAGTAGAATTACCTTGACTACTTTGGATCTAATTAGTAGAATTATCTTGACTACTTTTGACCTATCTTGCTTTCTAGAGCTCCAACTTTAGTTTTACCACTTAGAAACTCTTGAATATGGCTAAGAGGAGTTGAAAGAAGTCTAGAAAGTAGCTGGAGTGGTTCAAGTCATGGCTGGAGAGAAAGGGAAAAGAAATGACCAGATTTGGTCCAAAATCAATACTTAATAGCTAAGAAAAGGCATAACTTAAATTCTAAGGAATATTTTGGGAATTTTGCACCTTACTTTCCATTTTTCCAGTTCTAAAATATTCTTAGCATACTCACCACATTGTTGGTCAATCCCATACACTCAAATGTACACCAAAATGGTGAAATCTAGCTTAGAAGGTAAAAACTAGTCATACTTTGACCTATAATCCATATGGCCAATCTTATTGTAATCTAGTAAAATCTAGTCCCATAACCAATCATTAAATATAAAAACAATTCAATTAGACTCCAATTAATAATGCAAACATAGTATCAATGCCCAATTTTTAGAATGCACAAAGATGACATCACGCGATTAAGCTGAATCTAATCTAGCTTAGTATAATTAAACACAATTTAGTACAATGATTACCACCTCGTGCTTACCTAGGGCCAACAAATAAAATACTATAAATGACTCCTAAACATTGAATTAAAGCTATTTGACGTGTTAAGCACACAGTGAATTTGGCACTAAAAAGTGTGACAAATGCATTTTAAAGAAAAACTACTATTTGACCAAGTTATCAACAGACATGATTTTAATGCATATGCATATAGTATTATTATTCATGAATGTATTCGTTGTTCTTTTCACATACCAAGCTCTCTCTCTGAGGGTAGTGAGCCTTTACACTGCATGGGAGCAGTTCAACAAATATTAGTACAATAATACATATCAAAAGCATTTAATAACCAGCTTAAACAATTTACCATAAAATTAACATTAGTTTCATGATATGTCTATTATGTAATATGAACATGTTTATTATTGGCTTATTATGCATGTGAGAATCTTGGGCATCATATGACATAAATGAGTAACCAAGAAAATGACAAGTACCACTAGTGCTCTTATAGTCCGTTTGACAACTGGCAAAGTTCACATCCGAAAAACAAGGAATGTTGAAGTAGATGCTTTTGGGATACCGTAATCCTAGGTTTATAGTACCATACAAATATTTCAAAATACATTTTACCGCACTAAGTTATGATTCTTTAGGATTAAATTGAAATCTAGCATATAGATATACACTAAACATTATATTCGGTCTACTAGCCATTAAGTAAAGAAGTGCACCAATCATATCCGGTCTACTACCTCGATACTTAGTGCAAGGGCACACAAGTAATATAGATACGGAACTAGAATATCAAATCCATGAGGATCAATCTCTAATTCAATGCTAAGTGTCAAAATTATCTCAACCCTAACTTTATCCAAACAACCGATATATAAAGTTTGAAAAAATAGAATAAAGCAACTAAACTAATATGCAAAATAAATGAAAGTAAGCAATAAGAAAAATATCTAGGTTTACTAATTCCCTTATCTTCCTTTAAACAAACAATCTCCCAATTGCCCTCTTATATTAATTAATCCACTAGAGTTATCAATCGAGAATTCAAATATATTCACAAACTCCTTTCCAAGACATAAGTGAAAATACCTAGACAAGCTAATATGTTACTCCTAACATAAACTGACTAGATTCATTAAGTTTAGTAATTCTCTTGAAATAGTTGCACAAGTCATATAAGTATATTCCTATCCTGTGCAAACTCACCCCACATTAAGTGATCTTATGTTATTCTACCTATGTCCAAACCTAAATTCCACTTTCCAAGTTCATAAAGGCTTCACTCAAAGGAGAGAAATAAACAAATAAAAGATACAAGTTTGGTTCACATAGTAAAACTAGACAAAGAAAGATTTCGTTCATAATATAAATTGAGAAAAATAATATTTTAATACAATGAATTCAAGAAATACAAAATATTAAAGAGAAAAAAGTTTCAGAATTCCCCTTCTTTGAAGAGCTTAAAGGTGTCCGTAGAGGTTGTTAATCTCCTCCTCCAAGCTTGGTTGTTACTCCCTTGAATTCTCCCTCAAAGATTTACCCTAAACTATATAACTCTCTAAATATGGAAAATACAAAGAAAAAAAAACTCACAAGAAAATAAATAGAAGATGGTATAAACCAAAAAAGGTGTTGACGTTCTGGAAGAAATCAAGAAATGGAGGCTTGAAGTAATTTTCTTCTTCTTCCTCTTCTTCCATGGCTGCCTCTCTTTCTTTCTCTCTATCCCAATATGCCTCTTTTAACTCCAAAGATAGGATTTTAAAGAGATAGCTCGTGTAAACCTAAAGCGGGCTGAATTTAGACATTTAGGTCAGAAAGTTGATCTCAGCCGTTAATGATAACACAGGATGTAGGAGGTGGCGTCGCAGTGCCAAAACTAACCAAGAGTTGGTGTTGCGGCACCACTTTTGGTGCTGCAATGCCACTTTTTTACTGGTTTGGTGCCTCAGTTTTCCGGATGCGCCATTTTTTCGTTTGAGCTCTAATTTGCCTAATTTTCATTGTATTACGACTATATCAGATTCACTTCAATGCCAATAGTTTGAAAAACCCATTTGGGAGGCACAAATTCAACTCATTTTGCATCATATCCTTTTATTTTATTGTCCTATCAACATAAGCAAATAGAGTATCAAAACAACAAGAAAAACACTTGAAATAACTTAATACAAACAAGAATATAGCAAAACTTAAGGCAAATTAGTACTAAATAACTCTAATTTTATGGTGTTAATACACTCTCAAACTTAAGATTTTGTTAGTCCTCGAGCAAAAGAAAAAGAAAAAAACATAAAAATACAGAAGAGATATTGTACTTACACTGATGATTTTCAATTAGTTTCTCAATATGTGAAATCCAGATAAGTTTATGTAAATACGTATTCAGCACAAATCTCAAAAACATTATTTAAGTTCTATAAGTTTGCTTTTTAAATCCATCTTCACTAATGTAGATAAACACAATATCAAAGATCAAAAGATCTTCATTAAGGTTGTAATGTGAGCTTAGTTGAAGGTATGATATTTTGGATTAAGTACGCTTAAATCACCCTCAAGCACATTAACTCTAGGACTTATATAGAGCCATTCTTTCACACACCAAGTAACAAGCCAATAAAATCAAAAAAAAAAAATTCATCAACACATAATCAATTTTGCTCAAAGGATAAAGGTTGAATGATATTATTTTAAATTAGGCTAATATGTATGGTTAAAAAAAAAAGGCTTTACAAGACTCAAAATGGGTGTCCTAGGGATAAAATGTATCATGGTTAGCTTGAAATGCTCAAACGGTCAAAAGATTGTCTAAATGTCCTAAGTTGGGAAGAAACAATAAAAGAAGGAGAAGAACTTCAACAACAAAAGAAGGCCAAGGTAGAATTTCCACCATGTCCTAAGTGTGGGAAGAAACACCCTGGAAAATGTCGCCTTGGCTCAAACACCTGTTACCTCTGTAGTAAGGAGAGTCATTATGCTAAGAACTCTTATAGTAAACAGAATCAAGCTAACTTGCCAACCATGTCTAAGCCGCAAGGACCTCAAATTCACAATATGCAGATCAAACTTGAAGGACCTCAGATTGGTCAAGGAAGATTAGAGGCACCTCCAGAAACCGCTGCCCAAGTCTACGCCTTTACAAGGGAGAATGTAGATGTGGAAACCTCTAATGTGGTCACAGGTCAGTTGTCTGTTGCCACTCAAAATGTATGTCTTGTTTGATTCTGGTGCTACACATTGTTTTGTGTCACATGTGTTTGCCAAAAGAATGCCTCAGAATAGTGATAGAATGACTAGAACTTTAAAGATAGCTCTACCTTCAAGTGAAACTTTGATAACGAATTATTGGATATGACATGTTCCAATAATTATATATACTAGGGAGCTGTATGCTGACCTAGTCATCCTAGGAATGATTGAATATGATGTCATTCTTGGAATGGACTTCTTAGGAAGGTATAATGCTAGCATTAAATGTCGAAGTCGAAGAATCACGTTCAAACCTCTAGGAGAAGAAAAGTTCACTTATAATGGAGACACTAAGAAGCAATCTCGAGTGATGATCTTAGCAATGCAAGCAAAGAGAATGTTGAGTAACGGGTGTCTAGGATATCTAGCTAATATTCTAGATAAGAGTAAAGAAGAAAAGAAGAGGCTAGGAGATATAATCATCGTCAAGGAGTACATTGATGTATTTCTCGATGATCTGCCAGAACTACCACTAGAGTGAGAAGTTTCCTTTGAGATCGAATTACTGCCTGGTACTGCCCCAATTTCCAAAGCACCTTGTAGGATGGCACCTGTTGAGCTTAAAGAGCTACAAACTCAACTACAAGAGTTATTAGACAAGGGTTTTATCCGACCAAGTCACTCACCATGGGGTGTACCTGTGCTATTTGTGAAGAAGAAAGATGGAACATTCAGAAAGTGCATCGACTATAGAGAATTGAATAAGGTGATCATAAAGAATAGATATCTCTTGCCAAGGATAGAGGACTTGTTCGATCAATTAAAAGGAGCTGCAGTTTTCTCAAAGATTGATTTGCGATCGGACTATCATCAACTGAGAATTAAAGAGAGTGATATACTGAAGTCTTCCTTTCGAACACGATATGGGTATTATGAGTTCTTAGTGATGTCTTTTGGGCTAACCAATGCTCCTGCGGCATTTATGGACCTGATGAATACAGTGTTCAAGGAATACTTGGACAAATTTGTCATGATCTTTATCGATGATATCTTGATTTACTCAAGGTCTCATGAGGAACACGAACAACACCTCAAACTCGTATTACAAAAGTTAAAGGAACACCGCCTCTATGCCAAATTCTCTAAGTGCGAGTTCTGGCTAGACCGAGTCCATTTCTTAGGACATGTGGTTGCAAAGGAAGGAGTTGCCGTAGATCCTTCCAAGATAGAGGCAGTGAACAATTGGCCAGCACCCAAAACCGTGACTGAAGTGAGGAGTTTTTTGGGATTAGCTGGCTATTACCGAAGATTTGTAGAATGATTTTCAAAGCTTGCTGCTCCCCTCACGGCCCTTACAAAAAAAGGAAAGAAATATGAATGGACGGAAAAGTGTGAAGAAAGCTTTCAAGAGTTGAAGAATAGGCTTACCAGTGCAACTATACTTACCATCCCATCAAACGAAGGGCAGTTTGACATCTATAGTGATGCATCAAAGCTAGGACTAGGAGCAATACTAATGCAAAATGGAAAGGTCATAGCATATGGCTCTCGACAATTAAAGGAGCACGAGAAAAACTATCCAACTCATGATCTAAAACTTGCTGCTGTAGTATTCGCTCTCAAATTTTGGTGACACTACTTATACGGGGCTCAATGTCGAATCTACACTGATCATAAAAGCCTGAAGTACATATTCACTCAGAAAGAGTTAAACATGAGGCAACGTAGATGGCTTGAGTTAGTGAAGGATTACGATTATGAAATCTTATACCACCTGGGTAAGGCAAATAGGGTTGCAGATGCACTAAGCAGAAAAACAACTTCAACTCTAATGTCAATAAAAGCTTTACCTAAGCCCTTACAAGAGGATATAAATAGTATCGGTTTAGAGTTAATAATAGGTAAATTATCTATATTAACTCTTAAACCAAACATTTTCGAGAATATGAAGGAAACCCAAGAGCTCGATCTTGTCTTAGCACGAATGAAAGAAGACATTACAAAAGAAAAACTAACCGAGTTTAGTCTCTCTACTGACGGAATTCTCAAACTAAATGGTAGATTATGCATACCTAATAATGCCAAAATAAAGAATCAGATCCTTTCTGAGGCACATGAGACCCCTTATTTTGTCCATCCAGGTGCGACAAAGATGTATAAGGATTTAAAGGAACACTTTTGGTGGAATGGAATGAAAACTGATGTTGCAAAGTATGTACAAAGGTGCTTGACATGTCAAAAAATCAAAGCTGAACACAAGCGGCCTGCTGGAGAATTACAACCAATTGAAATTCCAGAGTGGAAATGAGAAAAAATTGCTATGGATTTGGTGGTTGGATTACCAAGAACGCCAGAAGGATATGCTGCAATATGGGTGATTGTGGATCGACTAACTAAATCAGACTTTCTACCAATGTAAATCACTTACTCATTGGAAAAGTTAGCTGAATTATATGTGGCTGAGATAGTCAAACTACATGGAATACCACTAAATATTATTTCTGAGCGAGACAGTCGATTTACCTCCACTTTTTGGAGAAAAGTCCAACAAGCCTTAGGTACAAAGCTAAATTTTAGCACGACTTTCCATCCTCAAACTGATGGGCAGTCAGAGCAAACCATCCAAACTTTAGAGGATATGCTTAGGGCATGTGTCATGGACTTTAAAGGAGCATGGAATAAAAAGCTTCCATTGATAGAGTTCTCTTATAATAACAGCTACCAAGTCTCGATCAATGCAGCACCTTATGAAGTACCTTATGGAAGAAGATGTAGATCTCCAATCCATTGGTTTGAACCAGGGGAGAAACATTTAGAAACCACTGATTTCATAAAGGAAACCACTGAAGCTATACAAAAAAATTAGAAAAAGGATGGAAACTGCTCAGAGTAGACAGAAAAGTTATGCAGACAAGCAGAGAACTCCGTTAGAATTCCAAGTGGTAGACACGGTTTTTCTCAAAATAGCACCAATAAAGGGAGTAATGCGGTTTGGAAAGATAGGAAAATTGAGTCCAAGATACATTAGACCATTTGAAATTTTAGAACGTATTGGCAAATTAGCTTATAAGTTAGCTTTACCGCCTAAACTAGCATCAGTGCATAATGTGTTCCATGTATCCATGCTGAAGAAATACATCTCAGACCCATCACATGCATTGAAACATGAACCTATTGAAGTTCTCGAGGACTTGACATATGAGGAGAAACCGGTAAAGATTTTGGCTCATGAAGAAAAGACTCTTAGAAACAAGACCATACCTTTAGTTAAGGTATTGTGGCGAAACCACAAGATGGAATAGGTAACTTGGGAATGAGATAAAAGAAAAGTACCCAGAATTATTCTAATTTTCGAGGACGAAAATTTTATAAGTAGGGGAGATTGTCACCCCCTAGAAATCTTTAGACTTATAATATTAGTAGAATTATTATATACTTAGTATCGAATTTTATTAAGTTTGTATTCACAAATACTTGAAATTATGTACGTAGTATTATTTTAATGTTAAATTTTATTACGTGAGAAAACCATAGTTAATCTTAATTTTAACTTAGAATTTCTAAGTTAGTTTTCCTTAATAATAAATTGATTTTATAATAATTATATTATGTACATCAATATAATCTAATTAATTAAAAATGTGACATGTTTATGTCATTAAAATTGTTATATTTTAAAATCTAAAGTTAATGGTTACATCAAAATAGTACCATACCATATTTTGAATGGCTAGGATTTAAGTATATCAATCTAAGGGTGGAAAATAAGTTATAGAAAAAGATGAAAAGTAGTAAGGTTTTACCTTAAAAAGGTAATAACTTTAAATGAATGGAATAGAAAAAGAAAGGGATAAAGTTAATGAGTAATTCAAAAAGTAGGAAAAAAGGAAAATCATGATGGAAATGTTCTTTAGAAATTAGTGGCTATAATTCAAAGTGGAAGACATAGACAAAACTAATTAGTAACTTTTGTCTCCAAAATAATTCAAAAGCTATAAAAAAAAGATTAATATAGTGGAGACTTTCTTTGGGAGCTAGTAGTATTGGATTCCAAATAATTGAAAAAGAAGAAAGATTAGAGACAAAGGTAGTGGATGAGTAAAAAATAAAGTAAAAGGTAAGGTAATGAAGTAGGAAAAGAAGATATTTT
>JXTB01000422.1:260775-279256 GCA_002914805.1 Parasponia andersonii
GTACACCAGGGCCCATAAGAAAGATAAAAGACTTTATAATCAAGAATGAGATAAAATCATAATATAATATCTTATAATAAAGCATAAAGTAATGATTTCATAAAACAACATAATTGAACTTTCAAAAAAAAAAAAAGAGAATTGTTTATTCATAAATAAAATGTTTTGTGAGAATTTCATTGCACTTACTGAGCGAAAGCTCACATTTTATGAGTATCCATGCTATAGGTACCAAAAGAAAGAAACATCTGATTTGATTGATGGGTTAGCTGGAATTGAGGAGAGGATGATGTGAGGCATGGGCAATGAAATACCGCCATTAAAATTTCTTCCGCATATATTTTATTATGAGACAAATGATTTCAATTATATAAGCTTAATGTTGTTTGAATCCGTACTTATAACTTGGCATTTTATTTCGTAATGTATGATTTAATTAAATTGAACTTGAAAATGTATTTCGATTTAATAGAAGTTAAATAGACGTTTTTTTTAGATATAAAAGAGAAAATGTTTTGATTTAAATAAATGCAAAACATAAGGGGTTCTGTCAAAAAGACCTAAACTGTCTAAGGAGAGCTTGGGACTTAAGTGGTCTGTATGTGACCCCCCTCCTCACCTGGGAGCCCTTTATAGTTGCGCACTATTTAAATCACCTTAATAAAAAGTTTATAATCAAATTTAAATAAAGGGGACTTAACCATTGAGAAGAATTTACTTGTTTTCAAAATTTAAGTAAATCGTTAGTTGTGAATATAAATCTCTTAAAAAGAAATAAAAGCAAAAAAAAAAATTCATGAATTTTTCAGCATCTAAATTTTTTTTAAGTTAAGAAGATAAGTAGTTAACGGTCAGAAAAAGTCGGGTCGTTATACTAAATCCTTTTTTTGGTGAAATGTTATCTAGGGTTTCGCCTCAATAGATTATCAAGTAAATTCTAGTATTTGTGAGATTTTCAAAATGTCATGTTCACATAAACATTTTCTAGATTTATATACAAATCAAAAATCAAGGCATTGTGCTCAATATAGACTTTTACAATCAAAAGAGAACTAACACAAGAATTCTTCATAAGACTAAGTTAATATCCACATTTTTCAAAAAGTTATGCATAAATTCACTCAAGATTCTTATAATTAGAACTAGGTAATCACCCAAAAAAAATACAAAGTACTTCTACTTATTCAAACACACAATCACAAAATAAGGAAAATAAACGCATAACAATAAACAAACAAACACAAGCACAATCCAACAAGGTTTACTCCTTCCCCCAAACTTAGCATGAAAAATATTGGAAAATTAAAGAAAAAATAATGAGTGTAAGGATACTCCTCTTGTTAGCACATTGCCATGAAGCTTGATCTCCTTGAAGTGGCATCAATTCTTGGATTGCACAAAATATGAACATAGAAAAAATAATACACAAACATGAAAAAGTAAACACTTGGGTTACCTCTCAAGAAGTGCTCGAGTTATCGTCTTCGGCTTGACTCAAGTGAACGCTCATCAAAGAGCAGTTGTCGCCCATAAAGTCTGGCAAACAATACCACAAATGGGTCTTTATTGCAATAGTCCTCAAACTTGACTAAGTGTAGACAATTATTGCTCATAAATCTAAAATGGTTTAATTTCAAATAATTGGCTTCAAAGGAAAACTTTAGCTTCAGTTCAAGTTTGTAGAGAGTATAGTATTGAGATGGTGGCTTTAATGGCAAATAAGACTTTGTCGGTTGTATACTCGTACGGACCAATGATGCAGCCAAATCACTGGTTTCTTCGATTTCCTCTTCCACCAATATGTATTGTTGTTCTTCTTCTTCAAGTCCCTTGAAGACTCTTCAAAATAAAAGTATTCCTAATCAAACTTTACCATGTCCTCCATCATTTGATAAGCTTCATCTTCGGATCTCTCTTCACAAATTAGGAAACTATATCTATCTTCAACCCAACTCCTACTTGTAGAATTCAAATCTTTTATAAACATTTGGAGTTGGTACCACTTGGGTAATTCGTGGTTGAGTCCTCTACTAAGTCTTTTCTTAAATCTTTATCAAACCATGTATAAAGGTTCTAAGCCATATTAGGAAAATATCGTGAGGCTTTGGTGAAATCTTGCTTTGGCTAGCATAGTAAACCTCACAATCAAAAACAAAATAAGTCAAAAAAAAGAAAAATTTGAAGTAAAATTAGAATTGATTGGTATTAATATTAATAAAGAAATAATGTTTCAATCCTCGGCAATGGTGCCACAAATTTATTGGTTACAATGTGAAACAATTAATTCATACAATCTCGTAAAAATGCACCCAAGTAATATAGATAAGGAACTAGAATATCGAATCCACGAGGATTGATTTTCAATTCAATGCCAAGTATCAAAATTATCTCAACCCTAACTTTATCCAAAAAACTGATACATAGAGTTTGAAGAAATAGAACAAAGCAACTAAACAAACATGCAAAATAAATGAAAGTAAGCAATAATAAAAATGTCTAAGTTTACTAATTTCCCAACCTTCCTTTAAATACATAATCTCCAAATTTCTCTTTAACATTAATTAATCCACTAGAGTTATCAACTGAGAATTTGAATGTATTCACAAACTCCTTTTCAAGACATAAGTGAAAATACCTAGACAAACTAATATATTACTCCTAATATAAATTGACTAGATTCATTAAGTTTAGTAATTCTCTTGAAATAGTTGCACAAGTCATATAGGTATATTCCTATCATGTGCAAACTCACCCCACATTAAGTGATCTTATATTATTCTACCTATGTCCAAATCTAAATTCCACTTTCCAAGTTCATAAAGGTTTCACTCAACAATCTATTTAATGATCAATTAAATAGAAGTAATAAACATAAGGTAGAATAAATAACTCAACTATGGATTAGATTAATGAAAGAGAAGAGAAATAAACAAATAAAAGATACAAGGTTAGTTCACATAGTAAAACTAGACAAAGAAAGATTTAGTTCATAATATAAATTGAGAATAATAATATTTTAATACAATGAATTCAAGAAATACAAAATATCAAAGAGAAAAGAGTTTCAGAATTCCTCTTCTTTGAAGAGCTTAAAAGTGTTCATAGAGATTATCAATCTCCTCCTCCAAGCTTAGTTCTTATTCCCTTGAATTCTCCCTCAAAGATTTGCCCTTAACTATACAACTCTATAAAAATGGAAAATGCAAAGAAAAAAAGCCTCACAAGAAAATAAATAGAAGATGGTATGAACAAAGAAATATGTTGATATTATGGAAAAAAATTAAGAAATAGAGGCTTGGAGTAATTTTCTTCTTCTTTCTCTTCTTTTATGACTGCCTCCCTCTCTTTTTCTCTATCCCAACAGACCTATTTCAATCCTAAAGATAGGGTTTTAAAGAGGTGGCTCGTACAAACCTAAGGCAAGCAGAATCTAGACCTTTAGATTGTCAAAAAGTTGATCTCGACCGTTAATTATTGACACAGAATGCAGGAGGTAGTGGCGTGGTACCAAAACTACGCGAGAGTTGCAGCGCCATTTTTCCGCTGATTTGGCGCCTCGATTTCTTAGTTGCACCATTCCATCGTTTGAACTCCTATTTGCCTCATTTTCATTGCGTTACAACTATATTGGATTCAAATTCAATCAATATGTTTGAAAAACCCATTTAGGAAGCACAATTTCATTTATTTCACATCAAATATCTTTGTTTTATTCTCCTATCAATATAAACAAATAAAACATCAAAACAACAAGAAAAACGCTTGAAATAACTTAATATAAACAAGAATATGGCAAAATTTCAGGAAAATTAGTACTAAATAACTCCAATTTTGCAGATTTAACAGTGATATCCATTGCTTTATCATTTTCGTCTTTGTCAAGCTTGATTGAATAGCTCATAGGTGTTCTCATCGACTTGGAGTTTTTCATATCGAACTTCTTCAACATATCCTTAATGTACATAGATTGATTGATAAAAATGCCTTCTTTGCTTTGTTTTATTTGAAGTCTAAGGGAGAAATTGAGTTCTCCTATCATGCTCGTTTCGAATTCATTATGTATACACGTGGAAAATTCTTCACAAAGAGAGATATTAGCAACACCAAATATAATATCATCAACATAGATTTGGATTATAATCATCTCTCCCTTTTGTTTTTTTAATAAAAAGAGTAGTATCTGCTTTTTCCATAGTAAAATCATTCAAAATCAAAAATTTACGAAATCTATCATACCAAGCTCTAGGAGTTTGCTTCAAACTTAAAAAGCCTTTTTCAATTTAAAAACATGATCCGGATATTAATGATTTTGAAAACCATGGGATTGGGCTACATATACTTTTTCCAAAATATATCTATTTAGAAATGTACTCTTAAAATCCATTTAGTATAGGATAAAACCTTATAACATGCAAATACTAAGAGCATCTTTATGAATTTTAATCTTGCTACAAGTACAAAGGTTTCTTCATAATTGATACCTTCTTCTTGATTGAAACCTTGAGCTACTAATCTAGCTTTGTTTTAAATAATCACCCCATGCCCATCTACTTTATTCCTAAAGACTCATTAAATTCCAATAATAGATTGGTCTTTAGGTCTTGGAACTAATTCCCACATATCACTTCTTTCAAATTGATTTAATTCTTCTTGCATAGCTAAAATCCATGATTCATCTTTTTTAGTATCTTTAAAAATTTTTGGTCCTATTTGAGAGATAAAAGCCATGTTATTGTAAATATTTCTAAGTGGTGCTCTAGTCTTAACTTCTTGTAAGGGGTCACTTGGAATTTGGCCTTTAGGATGAGTATAATTGAATTTTAAATCTTGAGGGAGAGTAAGAGTGTTACCATTGTCACTTTCTTTTTCTTCCTTTTCTTTCTTAAGATCTTGTTATAGTTGGATGTCCTTTTCTTCATTTGTTTTCTCATTTACACTTAGCTCATTCAAGTTTGGTTCTAAACCTATAATATCATCATCATCAAATTTTCTCTCCTCAAAGAGAGAATTAGACTCATAAAAAATAATATGCATAGATTCTTCTACTATCAAAGTTCTTTTATTGAAAACTCTATAAGCCTTACTGGTAGTAGAATATCTAATAAAAATAGCAACATCAGACTTTGAATCAAATTTACCTGAATTATCTTTAGTATTCAAAATTAAACATTTGCAACTAAAAACTTTAAAATAACCAATGTTGGGTTTTCTATCTTTCCAAAACTCATAAGGTATCTTGTTCAAATAGCTTTATCATAACTATTCACAACATGACAAGCGGTGCTAATTGCTTCGGTCCAAAAATATTTTGGCAAACTCTTTTCATTTAGCATGCTTCGTCTCATTTCTTGTAGAGTTCTATTCTTTCTTTCTACAACTCCATTTTGTTGTAGAGTTCTAGGAACTGAAAAATTATGATCAAAACCTCTTTTGTAGCAAAAGGCTTCCATTTAATAATTTTCAAATTCATTACTACAATCACTTCTAATAGATGTGATAGTATAGCCTTTTTATTTTGTACTTTCTTATAAAAGATAGTAAAGACATTTAAAATATCTTTTTTATGAGAAATAAATAGAACCCAAGTTAATATTGAAAAATCATCAACTATCACAAAACATATTATTTTCCACTAAGACTAGCAACTCTTGATGGTCCAAATAAATCTATGTGAAGTAGTTGCAAGTGTCTAGAGGTAATGATGATATTTTTAGATTTAAAAGAGCTTTTTACTTGTATTCCAAATTGACATACATCACAAACCTTGTCTTTTTCAAATAATAAACTAGGTAAACCATTAACAAGATTTTTCTTTGAAAGTTTAGAAATAGTATTCATGCTAGCATATCCAAGTCTTCTATGCGAAAGCAAAGAATTATCTTTTAAAGCCGAAAAATATTTATCTTGACTAAAATATTTTTCAATATCAATAGTATACACCTTATCTTTTCTTTCCCTTTCAAAAATGATTTCTTTTGAACAAGTATCCTCAATTAAGTATTTGGAAGGCTAAAAAATAACTCAAGAACATTTATTACAAAGTTGACTTATACTAAACAAACTGTGTTTAAGACTATAAACAAGTAAAATATTTTCTATAATGGGAGAGGAAGTAGTACCAATGTTACCTATACCCAGAATTTTGCCTTAGCGTTTTCTCCAAATATGACATATCTTCCACTTCTTTTTGTAAATGAGAGAGTAAGGAGTAGTCTCCGATTATATGTTTGGAGCAACCACTATCCAAGAACTAAAAATTCTTCTTCTTTTATACCTACAAGTAAGAATCAAACTTTGATTTTTGGTACCCATACTAATTTCGGCACTTGAGTGTTAGTTCTAGAATCTTTTGGTACCCAAACTAGTTTTCCACCAAAATATGTATTCTTTTTCACAAAGCATAAAAAACTAGTATGTCCATCTTGATTGTAATAAGTACAAGTGTGCTTTGTGTCACTTGTACTAGCTTTTACAAAATATTTTTTAAGGTATTTTTGTTTAATAGAATATTTGTACTTAATGCCTCCTTTGTGACAAACGCATTTTTGTCCACCAAGCATTACGTCAAAATTTTTCTTTCCATTTGTAAATTTGTAGACAATTTTTATCAAGTCTAAAATTTTCTCATTTAAGGAAGTATTTTCTTTTGACAAAATATCACAATTACTACAAGGTAATTTTACTTCCTTTTCTTTTGTAAACTCTTCAACTATTTTTGACAAACTAAGAATTTCTTTTTTGAGAGCATTGTTTTTGAAAATAAGTTTTTCATAGTTTTTTTTGTAAATCATTGAAATCACTCAATAAACTTTCATATGATAAATCACTATCTTTTTCACTAGAATCACTACTAGTATCACTATCATCAAGAAATTAAATTTTAGGTTCAAGAGAGCTTACCTCATTTTTCTATTGCTATGAAACACATGTTGGCAATTTCATCTTATTCTTCTCGATCGGATTCTTTTTCTTCACTATCATCTCAAGTGGCCTTTATTGTCTTCTTTTTCACTTTTCTTCTTAAGGGACATTCGTTCTTCATGTGTTTAGGCTTCTTGCATTCAAAGCAAGTGATGGGATCATCATTCATTTTCTTCTCTCGATAGTCACTGCATTTGGTGTTCTTTTTGAAATTCTTCTTTTTGAAGTTCAAGTACTTCTTGTACCTTTTGGTAGATAGGGCAATGTCTTCTAGCTTACTATCCGTAAATTCTTCTTCTTCGTCATTGCTTTCTTGCATAGCGGCTTTAAGAGTGATTCCTTTCTTTTTCTTTTCTTCCTCTTCATCTTCATTTGTTTGCTTCATGAGGATTTCATGAGTCATGAGAGAACCCATGAGTTCTTCAATAAGAAGTTTACTAAGGTCTTTTGCTTCTTAAATCACTACCACTTTGCTTCTATATGCTCGAGGAAGATTTCTAAGAATCTTACTCACCAACTCACTATTTGAAAATGTTTTTCCTAAGGCACTAAGAGAGTTAATAATGGAAGTAAATCTAGTGAATATTTGAGAAATAGATTCATCTTTTTCTATTTTGAACAACCCATAGTTTCTAGTAAAAATGTTGATTCTAGTTTCCTTTATGGAACTAGTTCCTTGATATGACACTTCAAGCATATTCCATAATTCATGAGCATCCCTAATTTTTTCAACATTATTATATATATATATATATATTTTCCTATTAAGATCACACATAAGAATATTTCTAGCTTTTCTATTTTTGGTAAAAGAGATTTTATCTTTTTCATTATATTCCTCAATGTCCTTTTCTACCTCTACTCTATTTACAATCTTAGTAATTTTCAAAGGATCTCTTATGACAATATACCTTAAGTCAAAATCTATAGATCTAAGATAAGTGTGCATACGACTTCTCCAATAGTTAAAATTGCTCCCATAGAAGAATGATAGTTTAGAAGGTGGCGATCCCTCATATTAAAAAGAAAAGTTATTTGGGCTAGTCATCTCAAAAACGGTAAGTTTTAAAAATTTAAGTACTAGGTTTTAATACCAATTGTTAGCCCAAGATAAGCTAACCCAAGAAAGAAGGGTGAATTGAGTTTTAAATACTTTTGTAAACTTATCTTGATAAGCAAGTAAATTACACAAGTAAAGACTATATCAAGTAAAAATAGCAAAACTATGCACAAGTTCAAGATAAATAAATTTAAAGAGATAAGGTAGAGAAATACAAATAATATTTTTACGAGATTCAACAAACACGATGGTTTGTCTACATCTCCGGCTCTTGGCAATGCGCTTCGAGCTTTTTACTATCGGATCAAGAGAATGGGCTTGACCAACTCTTATACAACAATGAGTGACTTCTCCTTAGACATACTCACACTTTTACAATAGTTTTGAATCCGGCTCTATCACACTTAACTCGGATTGTTTTGACTCTGGTGTCAATCTCACCTAAGTCGGGTTGTTTATGAAACTGGTATCAACCTCACCTCACAAATATAATTTTGATTTTTGTTTGTTGATACACTCAACTAAAATCTCTCTCATGAAAATGATTGGTACAAGGTAAGCCTAAAGAGAATGAATGAGAGCACAAGATAGAATCTAGTTTGGCTCAAGTAATTTTTGTGAAAAAATGGATTTGAAAGTTTGAATCACAAAAATTAATTTGAACAATTTGAAAGTATATTTAAAGTAATGTAAGAATGTTTAAAAGTTGTTTTAAGTGTTAGAAAAGCTTCTATTTATAGACTAGAATGAAAACTAGCCGTTTTAGACCATTTGACAGACAATCTGTCATTTTCAGTAGACCAAAAGTATATTTTTGGTCGACCGAAAATTCTAGCCATAGGTAGTATAGTTTAAACGGTCGAATCTGAAAGTTCCTAAAAATTCGGTAAGGAATCGGTAGACTGAAAATGGGAAACGATCTGCCAAAAATACCCTAGAGTAGTATTTGATTTTTATCTCAAGTCTTTTCCGATTATTTTCAAAATGTGACTTCCTAAATTGATTTTTTATGTAATATAGAAACTATAAAATTTGTAAGTCAATTTAAAAACTTGTATAAAATAAATTTCATAGTTTAAATTGAGATAAATAAGTTTGACAGTGTTACTTTGAAAATTTCCAATTTTATGAAAAATTTGAGCCATTAAGATCATATTATGTGTAAACATATATTCAAATACAAGAATTAAGTATTTAACCTTTGCTAGTCCAAGTCTTGTATTTTTGAATTTTGTCTTCAAGCTCTTTTCCATGATCCATTTTGAATATCTTATGATCCTTTTAATTTAGCTTGCTACACATACTCAAGTAGATTATTAGTTCTTAATCATATGTTTGTTAACTTCAAAATATGAGAGTAGGATTGATGATACAAAGTATGAGTCAACATTTAATTCCTTCAATTTAATTCTAATCATATTTTATTTTATTGTTAATAAATTAATTATTTCATAAAACTTAATTTTTAAAAAATATATAAATACTCTTTAGCAATGACAAACTATCGTCGCTATAAAAGGAAAATAAGAAATAAAGAAAATAATTTAAAAAATTTTAGCGACGACATTCAGTTTTAAAAATTTATTAATAGAATAATAATTTTTGAATATTTAGTGATGATGTTTATCGTTGCTATAATATTGACGACGACTGAATTCGTCGTTTTTAAATTGCTATGTGACTAGAGTAGAATAACGATATAAGTTGTCATTATTATAAATCGGTACTGACGACAACATATATCGTAGGTAAAAATCGGATATATTGACGACTCTATAACCATGAAAATTTAACGACGATCATGTCGTCGGTATAGATCTATGCTAATAATAATTTGCTATATAGTGATAATTTGATCGATAGTGACGACCCTGTTTCTTGTAGTGAGTGAAAAATGAGGAAAAAGAAGTCTTTTGACTGAGTTTAAGGGTGCAGGGTTTAAAAAGTCAGTACTATAACCTAGATGCACAATTTTACTTCTAGGAAAATTGATTTTGGCGGTCAGTGACCACCAAACTTTTCACTTCACTCAAACTTGAAAGGAGCAACAAATTGTCCCCACTTAAGGGTATTAATAAAAAATAGAATAGTAATGTTGTCCCCACTTAAGGGTATTAATAAAATATAGAATAGTAATTATATTTATTATTACTAAATAAGTTTTAAATTTAATGTTTTTTAATTAAAAACTTTAAAACATCGATAATTATCATCGCTATAAATAAGATATTCTTAGTTTATCTAAAGCGGCAACTATTATTACCACCACTATAACTTAGATACACCGTTTAACTTTTGTGAAAAATAATTTTGACACTCAAACTTTACTCAAATTTTAAAACGGCGACAAATAGTAGTGACATTTGTTTAGGGTATTAATAAAATATTAAATAACAGTTATATTTATTATTACTAAATAAGTTTTAAATTTAATATTTTTTAATTAAAAACTCTAAAATGGCAACAATAAAATAAGGTATTTTCTCAATTCACCTGAAATGGAGATAATTATTACCGCTATAATTAAGTTTTAGGGAAAATTTCAAATGTGGGATGGTAAACAAGTACGTTCAGCAGAAATTAAGAAGTTATAGGGTACTTTGTCCGATTTTTCATTCCAAAAGGTTGCATCCAATGGTTATGCATGATTTTTATTCACACAGTATCTAATAAAAAAATAATATAAATTAAATTTGTGTCGTTAAAAATCACATCATATTAATAGTGCTTTCTTTTTCACTCTCGCATCCCATTATATATTTTTATGGAATAAGAATTTCAAAATGAACTCAAATATTGTGCGGTAAAAGTTACTAAATGATCTCAAATATGTGCTAGTGTGGCTAGCTACCAGTAATAGTACTGATTGGTGCAAAGTTCCTTGTGTTCACTTCTCTATACCAGTACTATTCAAATTAATAATGTACCCTAAAGGTCTGAGAGTGCAGACTCTTATTAAATGCTCAACTGCGAGATTATTTGCTTCTTCGTCAGTTTGTATATCGCAGTGCAATGACTAGTCTTCATAATAATGAATTCACATCAACAACATACCTGAGTGAGTCATCTTTTTTAATTAAACATTTCAAAAAACTTTTCTTCTATGCTAATGTCTTGTATAAAAGTATTTATATAAAAAAAAAAAAGGTTTATGGCCTAGTATCTCTATCGAATTCATAAACTGACAGATAAATATGTGTGTGTATATAAATATATATATATATATATATCGTATTATTCGCTTCCAACATGTCTTAAATGGTTTTTATGAAGTACACATGTACAAGTTCAACGAATTCACCGTTCTTATGCTCCAGTATGAATTTGGTTCGAATGATCTAGTTTCCTAATTTCCTTTTATTTAAAAGGTAGACATATCAAATTGTTTTAAGAAAATTGAGAAGAAAAAACAAACTAGCATGACTAGTTTTGATTTTTTGGAAGTCTATGATGCTGTATGGACTAGTTTTAATTTGACACTAGTTTCTGGTCATTCGGCTTGGTTCCGGAGTACTTGGGGTTGCCAAGACGATTTTGATTGCGTACTTATGATTGGACTTGGCTGTGAATACTAGAGGTTCCCAGAAGCCCANTATCACATTCTTATTGGTCTAATATTTCCAGTGTTCATGTGTGAACTATGAACTATGAAGAAGTAATTTAATCATAACTAACCAACAAATTCTTTCTTTTTTCATTTCTGTCATGGTTATTTTCCATATATAGAATGAAGAGGACTCCACAGAAAATCATCTTGATGATGATTAAAAAATATCCTCTGCCCAACTTTCTCTCTTTACATTAACAAGTGGCTAAACTTGAAAAAAATGAATTCAAAAACAGCAAAACCTATTGACCTATAAAGTAAGTACAAAAAAATTGAAAAACCAAAAACCAAAAACCAAAACCTTGAAAATGAAGCAGAACAATCGTAAAACTTTATCATCTAACAGTGGATGCAACAGTATGAGCCCACCATCGGAGATTGTCTTTCATATCAACTTCATTGCTCAGAGCAGGAACCCTCCAATTAATCAATGGGTTAGTCTCTTTCTTTCTCATCATATCAAACACTTCCCATGCTTCAGAAAGATAAGGCCTTGAAATCCCAGACCCAATAGAATCAACTTCTTCTTCTTCTTCTTCATTTTCTTCCCTCTCTTCTTTCCCATCTTTCTTTCCTAACCTCTGCAAACCAGGAATGATTGAAGCCAAGCTCGATTCCCGGTCTTCTTCCAAGAAAACAAAACCCAGATCCATAAACCCTTTTAGCTCTTCGAATTCAAGGTCAGATAAGCTCTTGCTTTCTCCACCCTTTCTTCTTCTACTTCTTCTTCTTCCTCCATTAACGACCTTCTTTTTTGGTCCTTCTTCAAATTGATTAAGACTACTCTGTTTATTTGGACCTTCAAACTCTGCGATTTCCTTTCCAGAAAGAATCGTCAGGAGTTTCGGTGAATCGGGTGAGAGAGATCCGGACGTGAAGCTCGTGTTCGTGTTCAGTTGATCGCTCATGGACCTGTTATGGCGATTCGACGGGGGCAACATCTCTGGTTTTGCAGAGTTGTCTTGATTTTGATCTTGATCTGGTTCTGAAACCGAGCTTGTGGATGAGTTTGGTGAAAAGGGTTGTTGCGTTTTGAAGATTTCGAGCTCGAACCAGCAAGAGTCGTAGAGCTTCAAAACTTTCTCCGCTTCCATTAATGGCGGCGGCTAAGGACTTGGAGTCTCTGTACGAATTTTCCGGCTCGAAAGCTGAATATATAGATGGACAACAGTTACAAATTGCCCTCGAGGTTGTTCACATATTACTTTGAAATATCAACTGTTTATAATACACGTTTTTTTCATTTGGGTCTTTGTTTAATTTTACAGCTTTGAATTTAGTTTTTTGTTTTATTTTTTTTTTTTAATGGCCGAGTGAGTTGCTTTTACCCGGAAAAAGAGACATGATTAGAGCGTGTTGAGATGATGTGGCTTTGGGAAAAAGCAAAAGCAACCCATTGCGTGGGGTATTTATACTCATCCGCACAGGCCCACTTGGATATGTCATTGCTTGCGTGGCATTTGTTGTACTGCCATGTCAGATGGTAAATTAAACTCATTTACTAAACAAAATATTTTTTTACCATTTTGTGACAAGCAAAAAATTTTCACCATTTGGGATGAAATTAATTTTTATTCTTTTTCCGGTGAACATGCATGCAGCATGCTTTCGGATCTTAAGTGATTAGGTCTTTATTTTATTTTATTCAAACTAAAAGATAAAAAAGATATAATAGAAGTAGAGGTTAATGTGACCCGAACCCAACTAGACCGCACCAAGGAACAACTTAAATCCTTGTCCACAAAATCACTTGGATGAGATATAGTGGTGTAAAAGTTACAAGATGAATTCTGAACTCAAATATGTCATAATGCTAGTGTGGCCTAAGGGCAATGGAGATTATGCATATTATCTTTACTACGAAGATGTTGACTTTTGGATTGTCATATCTCTATAATGGTAGTACTAACCCAACATTTGTGAAGCAATGACTATACCAATAATGATATGTTGCTTATGAGTTACTCTAAAATGATCCCTCTTAATCATTGTGTTGGGCATCTTCTTTTAAAGTTAAATCCACCATCTTGACAAGCACTTACAACCTAACATGTGGCACTTCATAACATGGAATGTGTGCAAGTTTGTTTGCAACCTGCTTATACTTGATTCCTTTCATATTTCCGCTTAAAGATACAATATCACTATCGATGATGTTACGTTGAATAATTTAGAAATATTTTGTGATGCTGTGTGAATTTGTAATAATCTCGTATTCTTTTTTTTTTTTTCTCTTCCGAAAGCTAATCTCGTATTTCTTTTAAGGGGAGTGCTATCTACATTTGTTTTTGGGAAAGAGTGTAATATACTTTTTTGTATTATCTTTTACACATTTCTAAGCTCATTAATCGTGGATTCCGCGTATTAAATTAAATTGTGAAAGTATATATATTTAGTATATTTAGCATTCCACTTGTACATATATTTAGTATATTTAGCATTCCGCTTCTTTTAATAAAGTACAGGAGGGATTATTATCAATACTTACAGTTACTATCAATATACTAATTGTGATCACCAAGAAAGAAATAAGATAACCAGCTTTTCAAGTACAACATTTATGAGACAGAGAGAGAAATTTAAGAAAGTTCTAGATGGAAACTGATTTTATCTTCGAAATAAACATCCCTAAACAACTTCAATCTTATAATAACTCAATTTAATATTCGCTTAAGTGTGGACGAGCTATAAGAGTTATCATAACGTAAAATTTATTTCTAAATAAAGCAATTTTTTTACTTTCTGAAAGCAGCATCACTTCTTTTCCATTTTCATATTGTGGACAACAATATACCTCTTTCATAAACTTAAAAGCTCTGTTTGCGATTAATTTAAGAGATTGTTTTCAACTTTAAAATTAAGTGGTTAGAAAAAAAAAAAAGAAAAGAAAAAGGAGGGGGGTGGGGAGTGGAAAGGGGGAGGCATTTGGTAGTTTCTACTTTCATCGACGGATTTTAAGAATTCATTGGCTGCTATTTTAAATAGAATTTGAAAAATATAGTAAAAATTATTTTTATAAAGATTAAGTTATAAATTTCTTAAAATATCATTCTATAGAACACGTAATCGATCGTTTGCCAAACACTTAAATGTTGTCTTTGACGAAGTGGGTTAGTTCAAGTAGTAAAAGCACCTACTATTTAAGATCTCGGTCTTAGGTTCGAGTCACAAAGGGAGTAGGCATAAAAACCTATTATCCCTAATCGGATAGAATGAGAATTAGATAGTAATAAATATTTTTTTTTAATTCGTAATAAGTAGAAATTATTAATTAAACTCCATTTTTCTAAAAAATATAAAAAAAAATGCTACCCTTAAATCGTACAACAATTTATAAATAAGTTACCAAATGCCTAATTTTTTTTCTTCGCACATTTGCTACACAACATTTGCTACACAGGTTACGACATAATTGTAACACAGCACAGTAATATCAAGCTAACACAAAATTGGTCAGGAAGCAATAAAATAATGTTGGTACAACACTACTCTCATTTTCTTTCTTTCCGAAAATATTCCTTTAACTAATAAATCTTAGATGTAGTCTTGTAGATCTTTCAATTAAGTATAATATTAGGATCTTAACTCATATTTCATTTTTTTTAGTACCACTTAAATATATTATACGGTTTATCATCACCGAAATAGTCTAGTGTAAATTACTAATAAATGTAATAATATCTTAGGAATTAAATGACGAAATTTCATATGATAATATATAAAGATGAGATAAAAATTTAAATCTCTATTCTTATCACCATATCTTTTTCTTCTTCTTGTTTTTTTTAATATATTAAATCCTAGTTTCACACCTGTTCCACAAATAAACTAGAGTCGTTATAATTTCCAATGTTATTTTGGCTGATAAAAAAGTCCTTCTAACTGATCACATGGAATGGGACACTTCCAAAAGCAGGTTTAGAAAAATAGTAGGTTTTTTTTTTTTTTTTTCGAGCTTAGAAAAATAGTAGTTACAAAGGGAGGAAAACATAATTTTGTATCCCTTACTCGGCGTGGGGAAAAATGTTACAATATAGAATATAAAGCAAACGACAAGAAATAAACCGTGTTTATGGATTGATTTCAAAGTCAAAACAGAGTTAGTCTACTGGGCTTTTTCGTTCTCCTCCTGAATCTGTACATAAAATGTAGGGTCATTCTGGTAAATAAATCACTTGCGCAAGAATATTCTCATACTCAGATCAGATCTTCTGAACAAAGAGAAAGAAAAGAGAACACATTTGCTCTTCTTTTTCTTTTTAAAAAAAAAATTTTCTCCTTGGCTAAAAGGGTAAACAAGTCATAGCTACCAAGTCAACTCTGCCATGCCGAATTAATCGAATATAAATTTGCACTATTGGCTACCCATCCATGGTGGTTTTTTGACCGACGAGTACAGCGAGTTAGGCACGACGTTATATCAGCCAATGATCAATTGCCATGTGGCTTTTCGAAGGTGAGACAGTACTGGTCCACTCCTGCTTTTGTGGGCCCAGTGATCTCACGTGAGCTGCTAGCGTGGGCCAATGCTTGACTTTCTTACTATAAGTGTAATGGGCCAGGCTTGACAAAACAATCGTACTTATGGGCTAATTATATGCTCGATTTTGTGGTCTCTGACAATGTGGAGAGCGAAAGTTCTTCCCTTTTCCTATACTAAATATATTAAATCTGCCTAGGGGCATATAGAATGAAGTGTATGATTTTCATGATTGTAATACATGTAAAATATGATTTTCTCCGTCATGCATACAACGTGCAAAGTCATTAATGGATTTTTTAAAGCAAAACTTAGTTCTTTTCCAAAAGTATTGAACATAAACAAGTAATCATTTATCGAAGATGAAAATCGAAATTGGTAGGTGTAGCTCTTTTTTTCTTTTTTTTTTTTTTTTTTTTTCTCTTTACAGATATGTGATCAACATATGTACACATTAATTAGGTTCATACTTCTCATCACATATTTGACTCTGAAAAGAAATTTGCACATGTTTACATTTATAAACACAAAGTGTATTTGCCTGCTGAATAACGTGGTAATAATATGATCAGTGGTCGAAAAAGGTTTCATACATATATTTAGTAAGAAAAATGATAAATATCATGACAAGTTATTTTTACAAAATAACATGACTGATATGACAATTTAAGTAGCAAGTAATGAGAGAATCATATACTAAATATTGACAAATGACACAATGCGATATCATTCAAATTATTTTTTCAATATAATTGGTCAAGATGTATTGCATTACTCTTCTAGAAATTAAAAAAATAATCAGAACTAGTGTCATATGCTACCAATAAAAAAACCCTGAAAAATAAGTATATATAAATGCAAATATATTATATTATTATACAAATAACATGTATATATACTTAAACACCCAAGATATATATTATATATATAGATATATATTATACTAGTACAATAATGGGTTTTTGGCATGCATTGATGATTTGGTCCCTGAAACAATTTTTTTTTTTAATTAGATACTTGAATTCACGGAACATTAGCAATTGATTCCAATACATTTGCAAGTCATGTCATGTGCATCACTTATAAGGGTATAGTTGTTATTTCACTAGTAAAATTGATATAGAGTTGGAGGTTATTTGGAATTAGTGAGATAAAAATTATACTCTTAAAAAAAAAGATGCACGTTACTTGTACATGTGAATTCTGTCCAATACTTAATAACAGTTAGCAAATTTGGAGTTATATTGCTACTTGTTTGTGAATTCAAGTGCGAACCTGATTGCAGTTTTATTTATTTATTTATTTATGTATTATTATTTTTTGGAACCTGCAGGTATTAGGGGAGGTGATTGAATAAAAAAGACAAAATATCATGTAGCTTCCTCACTTTAGGTAATGAGATTAGTCTTTAACTTGCTTACATTTGAAATTTCATCCACAGGCCACTTTTACATTGTTTTGTTAGTTTGCCAATTTTTGTAAATATTGTAACTCTTAACCCCAATTAGCAGATAACGACACAAATTAAACAAATGTCATCTTACTATCAAATATTGACATCAACTAAATAATTGTAAAGAAAGAGGATAACTAACTATTCCTATTTTCAAATTTGCAATAGAAGTTTTGGAAAAAAAGAAAATTACTGGATGGGTAAATTTTCAATAATTTTGTTTGCATAAAATTATATTTACTTAAAATGAGTATTATTTTTAGTGAAGAAATCACAAGATGCTTTGCTCGCCCGTATTCACAGACATTCAGGGGTGCAAACTGGCATCAGATTTGAAAATTGAGGTATATCAATATTATATCTATAAAATTAAGGTAAACCGATACTGCATTTGTAAAAAATAGGGCGCGTGGGCTGAATTTCGAATCCGAGGGCTAAATTACCACTCTGAGTAAAAAAAAATTAAAAATGGTGAAGCTGTAGGTTACTTTGTCCAATAAAAACATTACACATGAAATTTTTATTTTTGTTTTTTTTCTGAGTCCTAATGAATGGAGAAAATATTTTTTGAGTATAATTTTATTGACAGTACCCAAACTCGAACCCTCCCGTACATATCCTATAAGTCCAGTTGACAAAACTACGCGTTGGATGAATTGCCTGGGAGAAATGATCTTGATGATTGTAACACATGTAAAATATGATTTTCTCGGTCATGTATACGGCGTGCAAAGCCAGTAATATACTTTTTATAGCAAAATTTATTTCTTTTCCAAAAGGTATTGAACGTAAACAAATTATTATTTATCAAAGATAAAAATCGAAATCGGTAGGTGTAGCTCATTTTTTCTTAGCCTATATGCATGTGATCAACTTATGTACACATCAATTAGGTTCATATTTCTCATTTCGTATTTGACTCTGAAAAGAAATTTGCACATGTTTACATTTATAAACACA
>JXTB01000422.1:279562-299273 GCA_002914805.1 Parasponia andersonii
ATGTACATTTTTTTATTGTGAAAAGTAAGAGAGAGAAAGAACATTAATGATGCACGTCTTTTCATGCACTTCATTATAGTCATTGGATCACCATTAGATGGTGATCCAATGGCTAAAAAAAAATACCTACCCATAGGTAAAGAAAAAAAATACCTATTGGATTGGCAACCATATATATATATATTGCCTATATTTGGTGACGGGCAAGAAAATTTAAATCTAACGGCTTGCATCATTCATTTTGAGTGTTATGGACTCGGGTTCGATCCGAGCCCAAACTGGTCAAACTATATATTTAACCTAATATTTTGGGTACTCTTGATTCAGTGGTGAAGTCCGTTTCATGATTTGAAGCTTTGATTGAAAATCAAGTTTCCAAACCTATCGATTAAAGATTCGAAAACGACCCCTGATCATCCAAACAATACTCAGAAGACGCCAAACTTTCTCTATAGTTCCGTAGCACTATTTGGATACTCAATTGAGGTAGGAGTTCAATTACCAGTTTTTATACATATTTTAATTTGAAATTTTCATTATAACTATTTGTGAAAAATCGTGAATAAAATGATATTTTGAAAAATTGTTGGAAAATCTTGGATTATTCTGGAATTGGACTGTGTGATTTTTACACATATTTATAAGATCTTGATTCTTGGTGATTCAACAGATTCTCTACCCAATGCACAGTAAATTCGAGAATAATATCAAGTGGAGTTTTAAAGTATTATTTTGTTATGTTTTGCATGGTTACTATATATATTTTGTTACATGTTGTACATACTATAGGATCACACATAAGATATATATTAGGCATCACGTTGTTGTAGTAGACAGACTAGTATATCTACCCTCGGTGAGAGCCCATAAACTTGTGCGGAATTTTTCTGATTACTCTTATTCAGTAGATGTAGGCAATCAGTTGCCCCTCTGATTCGGCAGGCTTAGATATATAGGTGTCCCTCCGGTTTTCTGGGATAGATATCAGGCAGAGAGTACTTAGTATATGTAGTACGAGTTACTCTAGTTCGTGATGAGAGGATGTGAGCTCATGGGATAAGTTGATTTATGATATGTACAATCTTGTGATTTTTTATTTCGGTTTTTAATATGTAATTATTTTGAATATTAATTGTTTTATATACTCAATTTATAAATGGATTTTAGAAAAGGTATTAACTATGCAGATTTGGTAAAATTGCATCTACTCAAAATGGTAATTGAGTTTCTACTGAGTATTCTCGTGCTCACTCCCTACTTCCTCCCATTTTAGGTATTGATTTATTTTGTGGTAATTATTCTAGTGGCTTGGCAAGCATGTTTGGCATATACTTGCAGTTCTAAATCCTTCTCAATAGTTGGTTTGTACTCTGTATTATCTTTTATTTTCTAAGTCAAATTTATTTAGCCAATAATAATATATTTACTAAGCAAATGTATGAAAATGATTTTTATTATTAAATCGAGTACTTAATAAATAAAATTATTTTAGGTAAATTATTTGAACATTGAGTCTAAGGTTTTAAATTGAACTGTTTCATTAAACTTCATGAATTAATAAAAATTTTTAAACTAGTTAATTAGGATTTTCGCTAAACTTAAAATGAAGAATTTCTTAGAAATTTAAAACTGGTAAATAATAATATAATTATCAAATTTGTTCAATCTTGTATTTTACTTACTTTTGAGAATTAAAACTTAAATTTCAAGTACCTAAATTTTTCTGAAATTTTAGAAACTATTGTTTATCACTATTTTCAATTAAAAATTAATAATAATCACAATTTTAGATTTTCAGTCGTAACAATAATAATATGATCAAAGTGGTCAAAAGAGGTTTCATATACATATCTAGTGATTGTATATAGTGATTAAAAAGGAAAATCTAAACATTATAACAGTAATTATCTTAATAGAATAATTCGAATGATGTGACAACTTAGGTGATAATTATTGAATAAATCATATACTAAATATTGACAAATAATATAATACCACATCATTCAAATTATTTTTTATAATAACATTTCAACATGTGTAGTATTGTTCAATTAAAACACAATTAGAAGTAGTATCATATGGTAAAAAATACAACTGCAAATTAGGTATTTAAAAGTAAATATATTATACATATTATAAATATGCAATCAACACCAAAGTGTTTCTTTTTGTATATTATACTAGTAAAATAATGGACTTTTGGCATATTTGCCCACTAAATTTAACATGCATGTATTAGCAATTTGGTCGTTGAATTTTTTTTATATATATTCTTTTATATATATTTTTATATTTTTTACAATCAGGTACTAGAAACCTTGGGAGTCTTCCATCAAATCATCATTTTGGATTATATTCGGCCTTAAGCTCAAATAGTAATCAGTATAATGTCATAGTCACTATATGAATTAGGTGAATTGCCTTGACAATGGAAACTAGGGTGTTAGCACTAAGTGTAAAATATAGCCTACTTGACACCTAGTCCATAACCGAAGAGGACACTTGTGTCGCCTACTAAACCTAGAGGGGCAACTGCATTGTTTATGCCTGCCAAATGAGGAGGTAATTAGAAGAAATACCTTGTACTGGTTCACAGACTCTACACTATTGGTGGAACGACAACGCCACACTGTAAAAATCCTATGATGCTAACCTTAGACTCATTTGTGACCCTATGATATGTATACTCTAAATTGATGTGTAAATGTAGTCATATAGTAATTTAAGTTTGAATGATACTCTGGTTTTTAATAAAATAGTTAATTAAATTTTATAGAAAAATAGGCAGCATAATGACCCTATTTTAACGTATACAAAAATAACCTGAACTTAGAAAGGTTCTAGAGTAATCCAACATATAAATCATACCATTCAATTCTATCAGATATATTTAAAAGTTCTAAATCACGTTTCTTCTCATATGTTGCAGAAAATAAGTTTTATTCAAAAATGACGTAAAAGAGAGATAACCAAATCCCTATCTCACTAGAATAGCGATACCACACTATTGGATGCTCAAAGCGTCGATTGGACGACCATTCAGAGGGTCAGGAATCAGTTCCATACCCTCGATCGCTCATTTAGGAAAAAGCAACTTCTCAATGGAGCTTCAAATCAATCAATGGACCTCTTCATTGAATTCCTAATGTCCAAAGTAGCTAAGTTAGATATATAGTTCGACTAATTCGGGTCCGAGCCGACACTAGACCAGTGGCACACAAAACTAGACAAAATCTAAGCAAATTTTCAAGTTTTATTGAGAAGATCTATTTAGGCAAAGACGGTAAAAAAAAAAATAGAAAGGAAAAAAAAAGAACAAAATTGGAGTTTCTCTAGCTAGAAGAAAAATAAATATAAAAGAAAAAAGAAGACATACATTAAAATCTTTTTTTCTATGTTAAAAATTAGAGCAATATTATAGGGCACCAATGACCATTGGTGCCCAATACTACATAAGATATAATTCTGTTATTGAATAATCATAATCAATAAATTGGGTTATATACGGCCTCACTTAAAATGTAATTATAATTAAATTGTATGATATTGAGTATCATATAATACCCCTAATTAGCATTATTCCAAAAACTAATGCGACAATTGGTGCACAAAAATTATTACATTGCAATATAATTTTTGGTTAAGAAGTGCACCTATAAATTTTGATATATAAACATAAAATGAGTCATAGATTTTTTGAACGTCTAAAATAGACTCTGAACTAAACCGATTGGGTATTTAATTATTTATTTTTGAGCTAAGCCCAATTGGGTATTTATTGACATACATGGATACAAAGGGAACCTCTTTTTGAAATATTATTAAACAAATCGGTAGAGGGACACAAAAAAGGAAAGTATTGGATTAGTATCCAAGTAATAAGGCCACGAAAAGAGAAGGAAAGTAACGTCGACTTTCACTTATAAAAGCCCAAACGGATCACTGCTACTCATCTCACTCCCGCTCCCATAGAATCGAAAGCAAATTCAAAAAATCAATCAAAATCACCCCCAAGAAAAAAAAATCCAATCAAACCCTAACCCTAATCTCCTCTGCTCTCCTCCTATGGCCGTCGTCGGAGAACCTTGAAAGCTCAATCTCGCCGACAAGAACAACCAATTGTTCTCCGCCGCCGACCTCTCAAAGCTCCAAGTTCTCGACCGTGGAAACGGCGGAACCATGTACAAAGTCCACCACAGGTATCTCTTAAGTAAATTGTAACTGAGATAAGCCTACGAATATCTCTTACCTTTTCAAGTTTGCTATCTAATTCAGCTTTGAAGTAGTCTGTCTGGTCCAAGTGCAATATTTTATCTATTTATACGTTAGGATTTATGGTCCTTATTTTGCAGGTGCACATGTTGTCATGTTGGTAAAATCAAATGGAGATCATATGTGACTGAGATATTCGATGATGAAATGCTTTCACATTACTGTCTTAGTTTCTCATACGTTTTTCAGTTCTCCGGGTCCGGCAGATTCAAGATCTAACACTATTACACTACTTTCAAAACAGGAGATGTCTCACGGAAAAAAAAAAAAGAAAATAAAAATAAATTTTCACCTTATATCTTATAGGAAGTACAACGCAGCCAAGATATTTGCAAGAAAAAGATTACAATTATTATCCACAAATATATCTAAGGCAGTAAGGCTTTCCCACGTTTAGAAATCTGTTTGTTATCTAAAGCAAGATTCGATGTTTAATTTGGGTGCCTAATTACATATGGTGTTTTGAAAGTCATTTATTAGTAAAAACGAAACCCTTAAAAATTAAACTTCACGTTATGACTACAACTACAAAATAGTTCTTATTGTGACCATGTGATAGCAGCAGAAACAATTCAGCTGATCACAGAGAACAGTAGAATCAACCACATCAAAACTTGTCTATGAGGCATGCGATACTGAAGAAGTATCAACACAATTCAGTTGATTATATATGATGAGGTCAAAAATTAACAAGTTCGGAAACTTTGCCTAAATAATAATTAAAAAAAAAACAAACATAATAAGATCCAACCATTTAAATAAATGCAGACCAAATCAATCAAAGATCTTGAAAATCAGATACAATTCCACATGGGAATTGAACTTGAAGGTTTTCACGTGGAATCACGAACCTTTCGTTAACTGTCTCACTAATGTTAACTCCACAGCATACTAAACATTTCCCATAAACAATTGATAAACGCAACAAATTTTAGGTACCAAACTTATGCACTTTAAGTGATCAAATTTCTTCTATTTGATACATATGAATACCTCAATAGTCAATTATGTTATGTATGGTCCTAAAATTGCAACAACTAAAACAAATATGAGCAATAAATAAAATAAAATGAACAACACAAACAGAACAAAATTGATTTCATTGATACAAATTAACAGCAGATTTGTACTGTTTTGAAAGAACAACTATAACTAAACAAGAGAATATGTAATTTAAAAGGGCAGAACAAGTTGAGGTAATTAATCTCAATCAAAACAGAATAGTATGCAGTGCAGCAGTCCTAATTAACCTGTACAAGAAAAAAAAAGAATGAATTCGGCCAGTACGGTATATACAATGAACAACTCAGCTCAAACCTTAGGCGAATCGGATCGGGCATTCGGGTCAGACACAAAAATACGATCTTTTAGCTCTACAAACGAACGAACGGGTGACCCAACAACTGAGTGGCAGACCACCTCTTGCTTGACTCCTTCTGCAAGCAACACCCAAGGGAGCTACGGAACTCTTCGGAGGCGCCTTCGTGCAAGGACGCTAGTGGCTCGCCGAAGCAAATGGCGAACATAAGGGTCAGAAAATCGGATCTCTGTCCGGGGCGAAACAGAGGAAAGTGGCCCATGTAAAGCTTCATCAGAGTAAGACCCAAGCTCCAAATGTCCCCAGCGGAACCGTCGTATTCCCCGCCGTAAGTTCCGGGGTCGAACCGCTCAGGGCTCATGTAGGCGCAGGTCCCGACGTAGGTGGTGCACGCTTCCAGAGTCCGGCACAGGATTTTGCCGACTCCAAAATCGGCGATCTTGACCTCCATCTTCGAGTTGACGAGGATATTTGCGGGCTTGGTGTCGCGGTGGACGATCTTGTGGGAGTGGAGGTAGTGGAGGCCTTTGAGGACTTTCCGAGCCACGTCAGCGAGTTCGGATTCGGAGAAGGTGCCCTGAGATCTGAGAAGGGTCTCGAGCGTTCCGGAGTCCATGTACTCCATGAGGATGGCGATCTCTACCGAAGGCCTCTCGAAGATCCCGTGGCAGCGGACTACGTGGGGCGAGTCCGTATGGCGAAGGATGTCCGTCTCGCGGATGAGTTGGCGGCGGGAGGCGGGGTCGGTGGTTGCGCCACCATGGATGAGCTTGATGGCGTAGGTCTCGGAGGTGGCCTTGTGGCGGACTTTGTAGACGGTCCCGCCGCTTCCATGGCCAAGAACTTTGAGCTTTTCGAGGTCGGCGGCGAAGGAGGAAAAGCGGTTGTTCTCGGCCGCGGGAGGGCGTGGATTGGAGATTTCGGGCAAGTGGAGGCGGAGATTGAGAAGTCGAGGTTCTCGGACGACGGTCATGGGAGGAGACGAGAGGAGATTAGGGTTAGGGTTAGGGTTAGGGTTTTTTGTGATTTGGGGCTTTTTGATTTTGATTTTTGAATTTGATTTCGATTCAGTGGGAGCGGGAGCGGGAATGAGGAGTAGTTTTGGCCGTTTGGTTTTTACATGCGAGAGTGAGTAAGAGGTGCAAAGCATGTGTAGCTGTGATAGCCGAGTGGAAACCATTTGGAGTGGACCCCACTTTCCTTTGCTTTTACTGACCTTTTGCTTGAATACTAGTCCAATAGCTACGATTGGTAGAATGAAAAAAAGAAATATCTAGGATAAAAAATATATATATATATATATATCTTTTCTTATTTTCTATTTTATTTCCAACTTTCTTTGCATTTTTTTCCTTTTTTTATACTTTCCAGCCTAATATATTATTGGAGAACTATTTTTTTCCTCAAATGCTAAAATTTAGGCATATTTATTGGAGATGTTTTTACTTTCTACTTTTAATTTTTTTTTCCTTTTTCCTTTATTTTTTTTAATATCACTTAGTATCATTAATGAGTTATCATTGTTTAATTGATAAATTAATATTCCAAATTGACAATCATAAATTATATTGTGACACATTCTATACTTCAGATGATATTAAAAAAATAAGATATAAATAAGAATAAGATATATATTATTATTATTTAATTATTTCTAAATAAATAACCAATTTGGTTAATTTAAAATCGATTTAACATGTTTGAAAAATTTAAAAATCAGTGTTTTGCAAGAAATAATAACATGTAATATACAAAGTCACAAACGAATATAACAAATTTTTATAATAAATTTTAAGATAAATATAAATTTACCAAAAGTTTATTCCAAATTTCAACAAAATTTCAGTAACACTTTAGAAATCCTGCAAAACAAAACATTACTAACTGCTGAAATTTGTGTACCACACAATGTCCTTAAAACTGATTCGCTCTCTTCGGTAGAATGCTTAAGAATTTTGTGAGCGTTAATTTCTCTAAATATAACAACAAAGAGTAGTAAGTAAAATACAAACACTTATACTCTATGAAGTGGAAATTTTTAAAACTCTATTCGCTCGTAGATGTCTAGAACTAGAATTTCAAAAAGACTAGAACTAGAAACTAACTGCTTGAACACTCAAAGAAAACTAAAATGCTAAGGAGAGAATAAGAGAGAGTAAAAGAAGCTGAGAGCTTTTGGTGTGTTAAAAGAGGTAGTGAGGATCTGCTTATATAGTTGATAATTTAATTAAAAATGGCAATTTACAAGAGTTTAAGATTTCGAGTCGATATTCATGTCCACATATATAGGCGCACACGTGCCCACGCAAATCAAGACTCAAGCCCAGATGATTTGCATCCCCCTCTGCATGCACTTGAGAGAGCATTTTGGCTATACATAACTACATACATGAAAAATATAACTCTATATAAACCACAAGTTTAAGAGCTTTCTAACCAATGTGGGACAAACTTTTCCAACTTTCTTTCTTTATTTTCCAATATTAAGGAGCATACTTTGAGCATCAATTTCTTATTCACTCAAGCTCCAATTTGAACACATGATATAGTAATTTGATCTACTTATAAAGTAAAAAAAGATTATGTCAATACTTTGCACTATCACAAAATGAGTCTTACTCTAATTTATACTTCAAATTAGCTAATGAAAATAGAATTGCACTTTAATTTGGGCTTTCCTATACAGATGAGCTCTCAAGACCATATAAGCCCATACTGCCATTTAAAAAAAAAAAAATGATCCATTTTCTAACAAGTTTATGTAAAACTTATAGTAGCACTTCTAGACAAAAAATTATAGTATCATTATTTGTTAGGAAAAAAGTAATTATAGTGTCATTTTTTATGAGGAAAAAAATAAGTTACAATACAATTACTTTTGTGCAATAGGAATCTAGACCAAAACAAAGCAAATTATTTGACTGAAATTTCTCAAAATAAATTATGTTATTAGAACCCTTATAAACTATTAAAAAAGTAAATTTTGAAAAATCTTTTCTTTTTTAAAAAAATAACTTCAATATATTCAAATACTAAAGTTGTATAAAAACTGATTTAAAATAGGTGTTTTTCCCGACAAAATTATCAAGTGTCTTACCTAATTTAATTAAAAAATAAATATTCTCCTTGATTTAAGATTTTGAAGGAGTTACTATGTATTTAATCTTTAATTAGTTGTTTATACTTGAATTTTCTATTCTTTTATTGTTTGACGTAGAAAGATCATACGTAGTCTATTACGAATGTATTAGACTCAGCAGATCGTAGTGGAAGGCCAAATCTGTAGCCTAATTCATCTTAGATAAATATATATGTAGAACATATAAGAGTACTAATCCTACATATCATAATAAATTATTATAAAAAAAATAGGATTAATCATGCAAATGGTCAATTTGGTCCTCAAAATACTAATTGTAGCAATTAAGCCCTTGAATTTTCTAATTTTGGGTAGTTTTATTACTAACAAATTAGACTAACGTATTGTAGGGGAAGACAATATCTCTAGCCTAACATATTGATCATCTTAGTTTAAGTATGTATGTAGAACATATAAGACTAATGCAACATAGCTTAACAAATTATCATTAAAAAAAATAGGATTAATGACACAAATAATTCTTGATGTCACAACTCAAAATCTGGGTTAATGGTAAAAGAAAAATTTCACTAAGATGAGAAATTCCTTCATTTATTTTTCAAAAGGTCTTAAAAGTTTCAATTTTATAAAACAGTCCATTTAAATAAAAGATTTGGAATATCATCTAGCGAACTTCTCCTACAATTTGTATATACCATTAAATATAGAATAAATAATAACTAGAAAATATAATTCAAATTTAAGTTCAAACACTATCATCATCCATAACAAATATAAAATACCAAAATGACATACATAAGTAAATAGACATAATTGAAAGTAGTAATCTCGGTTCAATGCTAAATCAAAATCCAAACACCACAATAATACCAAGCTTTTAGTATTACCAAAATAACGAACTACAGTCAAAGATAACCTCTTAATTCTCTTGATCACCCAAGTCGCACTGAACACCATATGAAGAAGGAATGTAGAGTGTGAGCATAAAATACCTAATAGAAAAATAGTCACCTCGTTTGAAAATATTTTAGTGATAAAAAGTTCAAGAATGATTAGTTTAGTTCAAAACATACATATATAATAATTCAAAACTAGTAATCTATATGTATATATAAAACAAAATAGTCAAAACTATCCAATTCATAAGTACATGACACAAATTAACCTATACCCATGAATTCAGTTCCTCTTATTATTAGAAATCCAGGATGATGGTACAAAGTGTATCGAACAACCTGTTTAACACCTAAGCCCATATTCGAAGAGGATACCCATGTGTCACTTACCAAACTTGGAGGGCCAACCATATTGCTTACGCTTGTCAAATGGGGAGATAATCAGAGAAAATAGACCCCACATGAGTTTATGGATTATATACCGATGGTGGGATACACAACACCATGCTGTAAATCCACGATGCTAACATGGTACTCATGTATGATCCTAAAACACGTACAATACAAAATTGAAGTGTGAAAATAGTCATGCTATGATATTTCAATAAAATATGCATATTAAGTTTTATAGAAAAACGGGTAGTTTAATGACCCTATTTTTGATATACCTAAAAATAATTTGCATTCTGAAAAGTCCTAAAGTTATACAATAAATATCATACAATCCAATTCCATCATAGATATCCAAAATAATTCTAAAATTATGTTTGTCATCATATACTATATAAACTAAGTTTTAATAAAAAAGCACCATAAAACAGAGGTAATCGAATCCATACCTCATTAGAATAGCAGAATAACACTATTAAGAACCTCAAGGTGTTGTTGGATAATCGTTCGGAGGGTCGAGAACCAATTCTAAGCTCTCGATCGCTTTTTTGTGAAAATCAAACTTCTCAACAAAACTTCAAATCAAAAAATAAACTTCTTCACTGAATTCCTAGCACCTAAAATAGCTAAGTTAGATATATAATTCGTCTAATTTAAGTTTGGGTCGACACCGGACTACTAGAACACAAAACGAGATAAATCTTAATTGTTTAATTTCATTTTTTGTGTCGATTACTGAACATATTCAATATATATATATATATATATATATATATATATATATATATATATTTACTTTTTCACTTATTATCTGGTATATTATACACGTATTTTATCAAAACGATTTTTCATAATTTTAAAGGTTTTCCAACAAATAATGCACATTTAAAGTGTAGAAACTAAGTTTAAAAAAAACACAGTTTGATCTAATTAGTCAAGTTAGTCCATTTTGAGAAGAGAAAAAACATAGTAATACAGAGACAAGAAGAAATTATTAACATAGAAGGAATAATACTAGGGATACAAAATATACATACTGCGTCATTAATTTAAACTAATCATAATTTTTGAAACCAAGGCCGGCTATATCCATAAGGAGTATTTTTACCTTATTCAAAGACAAGGCCTAAATAATTTTTACCCATTTCTAGTATTTTCCTTTTTAGTTTTTAAAATTAAGGCTTTAATTATATAAAAAAGGGAAACATAAGTGTTTTTAAGAAATTTGAATAATAATATTTTATTATTTAGACATTTTCATATTTCAAAACTCAAACAAAATATTTTCTTTCAAAGTTCGAAGAAGAATTGAGGACTCTGATTATGTATTATCTTTACATATTTTAATAATTAATATTTTTAGAATAAATTATCATAACTACTTTACGTTATTGCTTGCCTAAAAAATTTGGAGAGGATTATGATTGTTTCTTTTTTTTTTTTTTTAACGGTAACATTTGTTTTTTTTTTTTTTTTTAGAATCTACAGAGTACGTTTTTTTTCCTTTCCTTGTATATAGTATATATTTATTTTCAATTTTATAACGTATTTTGCAAATGAAATAAAAAAAAATACTCCAATTTTTTTTTTCCAGCTCTCAAGCTCTCTCATGTAGTTCGTATTTTTTTTTTCAGAATTTCTAGTCAAAATAAAAATAGAAAATAGAGATAAAAGAGATACTTGACAAGTTAAATTTGAAGAAACTATTTGATTAGAATGGATTATTTACTAAGTTGATTACTATCTTTCTATCTTAACTTTTTTTTCGTTAAAATATATTGCTTAATATTAATATTTGAATAATTTTTAATAGCCATTTTTTAAAATTATTATCATCTTGTATTGTGTTTTTTTCTTCTTTGATTAATATTAAAATTAGAACAAATATTTCTAATGGTAAATAGCTATCCAGATATAAAAAATTTAACAAAAAGATATAACTAGAAAGTTTGATTCATCAAAAGGGAGCTCTTAATAATTTATCGCTTATAGTATGAGAATATAAACAACCCAAGTAAAGAATCAATTGAATAAACAAACTTTAATGAATCATTGAAAACTTTTTAGGATTTTTTTTTGAACAGGTCTCTATTGAAGATCTCCTACCAAAAGTGCTTGCGTTAACCATGAGATCAGATGACTTAAGAGTAAGGTGATTAGCCTTTTGAAACTCAAGGCTCTTATTATATATATACATAGTCTAATTTGCTTAATTTGAAGATAAATAATTAAATCTAAGTTATATTTGATATCTCAATTACCTTAATTTTGTCATAACAATAGTACTTGTTACTTTATTTTTTATATGTATTATAGATTTACTAGTTTGTTTATAATCCTACATAGGGAAAAAATAAAATTGGACCTTTAAAGTCTAATATAAAGCATTAACATATTTTCGCTTAAGGCCTCATCATGTATATAAATGGCTAAATAAGTTTCTGTATATATAACTATAAGTAGTCAAATGTAGAAATGAGATTTAAAAAAAATTGTTTTCGTAAATAGTCTCTGGGCGAGTACCTAGTTTGCTAATTAGTTTAGCAAGTGATCGTTTTGCACTTCAGTCCCAAAAGATTTGGTATCTCTTTCTTGGATATTAAAAAAGAATATATACTCATCGGAAAAGCTGAGAAAAGGAAGAATAATATTCTATGGAAGAGCTTGTTAATTCGGCAGAAAGCTCTTCCATTTGCAATCCCTTTCGTATCTTTTGTTTTTATTTATGGCCAAATTTGGCTTTCTTTGAAATAATTTAAATAGATAATTGAGATGTCAAAGGTATATTAAGTTGTAATTTTCTACAGTTTTCTATCTGTGATCAATATACTGGAAACAATAAAAATTCCGGAATAGATCAAAACCAAAAAGATAGGTGTTACATATTGGTGATAATATTTTTAAATTACGGTGTGCTGTTGTTAGAAACAATATTGCTTAAAATTCATGGGTGTTGAAAGAGGCTCAAAGGTAAACTATAAGCTATAAATCATCACTTAGCTCATGCAACATGCATGATGTTAAGATAGGTTGACAATGACGCAGATGCTGACCATGAGCAAAGAATTATTCTTGAAAGGTGGTCTCAATTAAACCAGAAGAATCTTTTAGAAGTGATTGCAAAAGTCAACTTATATATTGAGGACATATCCATATATGTCATTTTGGTAAAATCACATATTATATGTAATCTCGGCTTCGAAAATATATTTTAATTCCTTATAAGGTCAATGCCCCTAGTCCATGTCCAATAAATCAAAATTAACGGTCAGACTTCTGTTTAAATCTTGAATACGCGAGTACTCTGCAGATTCTAGCCAAGTGCTAAAGGCTTATAGATGCATGTAATTAAGTACTCCTTTCTGGTTTCCACCAAATGAAAGCTTAGTGGTTCTACCATTAATTAATGTTTAAGGAAATATCTTCAATACCCTTGACAAGTCGATCGCTTGAGTTTACGACGTAAAAGGATTTTTTGGTGAGGGATTGGGGACCAGGAAACCAGGAATGAGATAGCTAGCTATATAGCAATTTATTTAGAGAACCTGGACTAGAATTGCACTTAGCATACCCTATTCCTTTGCAATTAATGGCATATTCAAGTTTAGGTGCGAATCATGGTGTTCTGATGAAAAGGCTGCTGTTACGACAGAAGGAAAGTAAGGCGAGCGATCGGGACAAATCGCCAATTCGCATGGTTGAGGAATCACAGTGCAGTCCCCCCCTTGGCACGGAAGAACAAGCACGTTCCCATACTAGCTTTCTGCATTGCCAAGGGAGAATTGCCCTGCCATTCCCTCGTACCACCAGTATTTTTGGTTATCTAGCTCTGCTTCAAATGTTATGCACTACTACTTGATGCAAATTCTGACTGAGATAAGCCTATAAATATCTCTTCCTTTTACAATTTTGCTATCCAATTTAGCTTTGAAGTACTCTGTCGGTCCAAGTGCAATATTTATTATACATATATGTTCATTAATGTGGTTGTTTTTCGAAAGGTACATGTAGATGAAATCAGATGGAGATAATAATGTGATTGAAAGCTTTGCTTACAATGCAGGATGAAAGAGTTCGACGAAGACTGCTATGCTTTCACATTTATATTATCATTCTCATTATGTAATTATTATTCTTTGTATTGATTTTACTGCCTCACGGTTTTCCAATATGATTTTCAGTTCTGTAACAAATCAAAGACTTCAGTAGTAATTCCGTACAATTATTATATAGTACAAACTTGTAAGCTTGCTGAAAATGGGATGAGCTAAGTTTGATTGTTACGTAGTTCTTCTGACAAGCTTATGCTCATTGACTGCTTTATGATTTAATTGTTGGTTTTAATAAACAATACTGACAAGCACAATCTATTTAATGCACAAAGTATAGCTCATCCAATATATTTATAGCATAAATAATTACTATTGGAATTTGACAATATCAAATATATTAGAGTGAGTAGAGATTTACCTCATTAGTTTTCTAAAACCTTTAGCCTTTCATTTTCTCCAATGTCATCTTGTAAGATGAAAAAGAAATAATGGATGGAAGAGGGTTTCACGGCTCATCTCATGTTTTTCCTCTCTTTCTGATAATACCACCATCATTTTACTACACATAAAGTGTGTATTAATATTAGGCTTTATAGAAATATGACCAAATTTTTGGTCCAATTTAAGAAAATATTATTTTGCCAAATGTTATAGTAAAATATTTGGTAAAAATATTTATATACTAAGTGTAAAATTTTATATATTAAGTATATACAATATATTTCAATACAGTAATTAAAATTAGTAGATATACATATCTACTAAGTGTAAAAATATATATATCTGTATATTTAGCTATAAAATTTAAAAAATAAAAATATACTTAATCAAATTTAAAATATTAGTCATTCACGTAAATTTCTCATTAATATATATGTAAAGACTTGTTGGTGTTTACCTTTAAAACTTAAAAGAATTACATATATAAAAATAACAGGTTTTCATACGGCATATGATTGATATTTTTGAAAAAATATGAGAGTCAAAAAGGTGGTGGCAATATTATAATTAAAGTCATCAGTTTTAAAAAGTTTTTATATATCTATTAAAAAGCACAATTCATTACTAATGCGAATTGAGCTAGTACCTCGGCCGTAAAATTTTGTACTTTCCAATCAGAGTTCAAACTCTAGCAAACTAGTTTTCCTACTTTTTTTTTTAATTTTTTTTTTGTTGTTTTTTTTTTTTTTTCCATTGAACCTTACCGAACCTCTTTTCTATATTTTTCTTTTTCATTTTTCTAAATTATTTTTCCCTTTCTATATTTTTTTCCCATTCTTTTTATCCTTTTAATTTTTTTTCTCTTTCATTCAAAAAAAGTATCACTAACAATTTTTCTATTTTTTTCCTTGTGGTATGGTACAAGGAAGGAGCCACTTCTCCCCTCCCCCACTATTCAATTTGGTTATTAGTTAATATAGTTACTATTAAGGAACTAATCTGGTAATTATTAATTAGTCTAGTTACTAGTTACTAATATAGTTATTAGTCACCAGTAACTAATTTAGTTATTAGTAACCAATCTGATTATATTTACTAGTTTCTATGATTATTAATTATTGGTTTTTCTTATCATCACTAAATAATTTAGTTAAAATTCTTCTTTTTCTTATTCAATTTAGTTACTTGTTACTAAAAACTAACCTGATTACTAATCATTCATCTAATTACTGATTATTGTTTACTAGTTTCTTTTGTTATTAGTTGATTGGTAACCAATTTGGTCAATGATTGCTCTTGTTACAACTAACCAAATTCGTTATTGGTTTATTTCTATTTTATTAAATTTAACTACTCGTTACTGATTATCATAATTATCAATCTGGTTACTAATTACTTTAGTTATGATAAGTAACCCAACCTAATAACTAGTTACTGTAGCAAGTCTAAGTTATTAGTAACCAATCTTAAATAATCTGATTATATTTTACTGGTTTTTCTTGTTATTAGTTGATTGGTAACTAATCTATTTATTATAAATTAATTTGGTTACTAGTTTCTAATTTCCCTATTTACTGGTTTCTCTGATTACTAATTGCTAATTTAGTTACTAATAACCAATTATTACTAGTTTCTGGTAGCAAGTTATAAAGATCAATGAATGGTTACTAATAACCAATTATTACTAGTTCTGGTAGCAAGTTATAAAGATCAATGAATAGTTACTAATTATTACTTACTAATTTTAACTTTTTTAACTTAATTTGGATACTCTGATTACCAATTACTAATTACAAATATGGTTACTAATTAATAATTTGAAACCTGGATACCACTAACCAAATGCCAGTTATAATGAAACTATAGATTGGTTACTAATAGTATGTCCAGGTGAAACTCTAATATCACGAAACAATGCAAATATTTATAAAAAAAAAGTACAAAAAAAAAAATCTAACCCAAAAGGTGTATAACTTTGAATCCTACATTTACACGAACAAGAAACTATCAAGTAATAATAAAAATTCAGACCGTTGATAGAGGTCTTATCAACAATAAATTTAGAAAAAATTAAGAGATGTGGCTTGTGCGAATTGAGTTAATAATCAAAGTAAATAAAGAGAGAGGATTTTATAGTGGTTCAGCCCCGAAAAAGATGAGCTTACGTCCACTGTTTTTCACTATTTTATCGAGAATTACGAGCATTCAAAATTACAATGTCTCGACTGAAAATTCCTTTCAAATTGGGAGTCGGAATTCTCAAGTCTGGAAATTGGAAAACTGAAAAGTAATTGGAATACTTAAAACTTTTTTTTTCCTTGGAACATTGAGTCCCCTTTATATAGGTAAAGGTAGCCCTATATCCCTATGATCCTAATTGTGTAAATGGGAAACTATACAATCGGGTAATACAAATTAAGTAACAACGTAATTAGATAACCACTCAAAACGGGTAACTGGTTGATCATAAATAGGAGACTTCTGTTTCCCTTTCCTTGTAGGTTTCCTTTTTGACATAACATACACTTGTTTCTCTTTTCTTTCGGAAGAGGTCGCCCATAACCTATACAGAGAAGGTCGCACATAACTTATGCAAAAAAATGTCACACGACCATACGGAGGAGGTCGCATATAACCTATGGAAGAGGTTGCACATATCCAATACGGAGGAGGACGAACTTAACCCTTATGCGACCTTAGGATTTTAGACCGCACAACAATTGCCCCCAAGCTCTATTAGTTCTTTAGGACGAAATAGAGCTTCCAATTACCGTGCGACCTTAAAAATGTGATGTCATGACCTAAACTTGAGGCCTCTGAAGAGTCGAAGAGCCGTCAGATTTCAAATCCCATCTCTCAAAATCACGCGTATCTTTTTCCTGACGGAACGGAACACGTGTAGCCTTTTCTGAGAAAGAGCAGAATTCGAGGAAGTCTAATGATATCAACCGTCTCTCTTTTAAAATCAAATCTTTTCAAATTTTAAACAACTCTAATTTTTTCGGAAAGAATCAAATCCCGCACAAACCTCGGCCTTCAGATTTAAAAATCAAATTCCCTGATCTACGGCTGTGATTTAACGGTGCTTGGAATATAAATATCAGAAACCAGCCTGTTCCTGTTTCATTTTACTGTTTCCATCCGAGAAAATATCAAAACTTCAGAGAACCCTAGAGCGCCGTTTCATCCTTCAGCTCACACAATCACAGCTTCTTCTCCAACAAAGTTCAAATCATCTCAAATCCTCCGCTTCTGAAGAAAGATCAGTTCATTTCTTCTCTTATTTCTTCTGTTCTTGAAAAAGTGATTTCAATCTTTAGGAATAAAAAACTCATCCCACACTGAAGTGAAATGAGAATTTTTTTTTTTTTTTTACACTCCCCATTTTTCAGTCCGTAGGGTAGACTTACTAGACAATAACCAGAAACGAACTTGTGAAAAGAATTTCTAAGGTCTGATACCCTATTTTATTTCCCAACGAACTGCTCGAACATTTATTTTCTGATGAACTGCTCGAACATTTACTGATGAACTGCACAAACATTTACTGATGAATTGCTCGAACATTTTTACGAATCCGTAGACCTTTTAGGAATGAGCTTGCTTACTTAGTACAGTCTTTAGGATGAATACCCAAAGTGCTGGTATAGTGAGAATCCTCGACGTCTGAATCCCTGCATATTTCTTTTCAGATGTCTAGTAGTGAGGAATTTAGGGAAGGAAATGCAGTTTTCGGAGAATCTAACTCGAGTATTAGCTCCATTAACCTCGAAGACTATCTCGAGCTAGAACCCGAGATAGAAATAACAAGGGCCAGACAGAGTAGTCCTCGAATAGGCGATCTCCCCCAGGATCAGTGGCCCAGACATATCAGAGATGCCCCTGCATTTTCATCTGGCTACCAATACGTAGAAGGGAATTGGTCATGTACCAATGTACGGACGAGCTGCACGTCGAACAAACTCAGCAAAATTGCGAGCAGCTATAAGATCGCCATACCCCTTCATCTACCAATGGAGTTTAACCGACTACACACTCCCCCACATGGACTCGCTTCTTTTTCTGAGGCAGTCCTCAAATATGGCGTACATCTCCCACTCCATCCGTATATAAAATCAATTATTGATTACTATGGGGTCGTCCCTTTTCAATTGACCCCTAATACCTATAGATATATGGTAGGTTTGTACATACTGTACCATAAACTAGGTTTAGGAACCCCTTCACCTGAAGAATTCGCTTGGTTCTACCAAGTAAAATCAAATCCGTCAGATCTCGGCTTCTTCTATACGAGCAAATGGTCGAATCAGGTAATAAAAACGATCTATGGGCTTCGCAACAACATGGAAAAATGGAAAAGAAAAATCCATTTTTCCATTTTGACTATGCAGCTAACGGCTTCTTTCAGAATCCCGGTAGGTAGTCTTCCAATTTATTGCCTTGTTTCTAGATTTATTCTTATACTGATCGCATTCGAATGTCATCGCAGATAACATAGATCGACCCGGACTCTCCAGGGAACAGCTCCCAAGAGTATATAAAATCAACGACCTTCCAATTGAGGAATTTAATTGGAAGGTACTAGGTACTTCGAATAACCTAGTCGCTTGTGGTCTGCTTCCGAAGGGTGCCACATTCCCAGACCCCCCCATTCTCTCGTCTAGGCCATCGAGCTCGAAGAAGAAGCCAGGGAGAAGGACGGATTTAGGTGCCTCATCTTCAAGAACTAGAAAACGAAAAGCACCAGCCACACCTCCTCGCTCAGAGCCTTCATCTCCAGAGACAGTGTCACCTCCAGCTCTTCGACCAGTTCCACAAGAAGAAGGTAATTATACGTTCATTCTAATTACCCTTATACAACATTTCCTCACTCACTAACATATCCTGTACAGAGATGGTCATTGGTAGCGGCTTGCGAGCACCACCTTCAACTCTCGGGTCCATGGCAAAAACCAAGACACTCGAGAGTACCCCGCCATCAAAAGGGAAGGAGAAGGTCGACAGCTCGAAGAAGAGAAAGGTTGCCTTCGAGGACTTCCCAGCGAGCTCGCCTCCTCCACAACCATCTCAGCCAGCTAGTTATCCTGAACCCCCCACCGAGGCTGCCACTTCTTCAGAACCAACCTTGGCAGATAAGGGCGACGAGCTCTTCGCACTCCTCAACCAATTACCAGAGAAGGCTGGTATGAGTGCAGCTTTTATTGACCGCTTCACATCTGAGGAAGGTTGGGAGCGGATGAAG
>JXTB01000422.1:303468-394574 GCA_002914805.1 Parasponia andersonii
CTGCCACGACTGACACTTTATCTGCTGCCACGACTGACGCTTTGTCCGACAGGTGGACCATCATTGCGCGAGATGTCATATCTTTTGCTGCGAGTTTTAGCGAGTTGTTATAACATATCCTCGCATCATATTGATTTCCTCGCACCTCGCCTACCCCGTCTTGGGTCGGAAACTTCATTGTTAGATGGTAGATCGAGGTGACAGCTCGTAGTTCTTTTAATGTCGGTCTTCCTAGCACAGCATTGAAGGCAGAGGGGCAATCCACCACCAAAAACTGGGTCATTATCGATGAAACCCTTGGATAGGTCCCAAAGCTAACCATCAGTTCAATCATGCCCATAGGCATCAGGCTGTCACCATTGAAACCATAGAGTGGAGTGGCGGCAGGCTTCAGGTCGCTCTCATTCAACCCCATCTTTTTGAAGGCGTCGAAGTACAGGATGTCCACAGCACTTCCGTTATCGACCAATACTCGCCACAACTGTGTGCTTCTACAGTTAATTTTTATGACCAGCACGTCATTATGCGGATAATGGACTCCCCTTGCATCTTGCTCTGTGAAGGTGATATCCATTTCCGGTACTCGTTGAAGTTTGCGTGGTCGCTGCTCAAGATGCATGATGTTGGTTAACGGCTGCTGTCGAGCTTCTCGCGCATATCTATCCTATGCTCGCTTGGAATTTCCTCCAACATGCGGTCCTCCGAAAATAGTTCGCACCTCGCGCTGAATTTCTGGAGGTCGCTGTTGGTCTTCTTCCCGCCTTTCGTCGCTCTGCCTGGTGTACTGCCGTAATCATCCCTCTCTAATCAGCCTTTCAATTTCATCTTTCAGGGCAAAACAATTATTAGTATCATGCCCAATATCATTGTGATATCGCAAAATTTATTGGGGTCGCGCTTTGTCCTGTCCCGCTTCATTGGTTCTGGTTGTCGGAATCGCTCTTTCTGGTTTGTGACCACATAGATATGATCTATGGGTGCATTCAATTCAGTGTGATTGTTAAATCTCATGGGAGCTTTTGAAATCTCCTGCCTTTTGGGTCTAGGCTGATTCTCATTTGTCTGTTCATTATTCCTCTTGTTTTTCTTATTACCGCTGTTGTTGGTAATGACTGCATCTTTAGTCGCATCTGTCCTTCCTCCTTTTTTAGTCTTTTGAAGATTCTCGCGCAAAGATTCTAACCTCAGATGCCGACCAACTCTTTGGTAGAAGTCTTCGAGAGTTCTACACTCTCGCTCAAGCAATTCCTCCCAGAGTTTTGTTTCTGGTCGTACCCAGCTATCATAAGAGTAAGAACTCCTCCTTCAGGTGGGTTGTTGACCTTTGCTAGCTTTGAAGTGAATCGATTGAGATAAGACCGTAGAGTTTCCTCTGGACCTTGCCGGATCGCGGACAAACTAACAAGCGGAATAGTGAAATTCTTTGCGACTTGAAACTGTCTTAAGAGTGCTGTCTGTAATTGTTGCCAGGATGAAATTGAGCCGAATTTAAGTCCTCGAAACCACTTCTTCGCCGCTCCCGAGAGTGTTACAGCAAAACATCTGCAACGTACATGATCACTAACCCGATGAAGTTCCATCAAGTCACTGAAGTGATCCATATGTTCCTGTGGATCGGTTTTCCCATCAAAAGTGTTAATGGTGGGAAGTCTGAATGCAGTGGGAAGGGCTGCAGCTCGAACCTCCTCACTGAATGACGATTGACGATACCCATCAGTGAGCTCATCGTCCCAACTAGTAAGTGCGTCTAATGCAATACTTAAATTGTGAACATCGACGTTCAGAGGGAAAGCATCATCCCTTGTTGGCGGTACAAGCGGCCTTCGTTCGTTATCCTGTTTCATGGCGGGTTGGTCAGGTAGAGTCTTCTGCGACCTGTGAGAGGAATCCAGTGAAATAGTGCGACGAGACCGACTTTGGTCGTCGTGATGTGATATAGATCGGTCATGACTACGTCGTCGCTCCAAATACTGTCTTAGGTCTGCAGGATCTTGTCTTGACTCTCTGCTGATTCTTTCGAAGACGCATCTCGATGGTCATCTTTGTTCGCCGCTCAAGCGATCTTGACTATTAGTGGATTTATAAGAAGGTTATACACGATCACAGTTCGTACTTGAACTCTCCGTACCAGATTCTGGGGGCAAGTTTGCGACCTTGCCTTTCCCTTTGGAGATGTGATCTTCATGACGCTCTTACTGAGTTCTTGGCTGGCCGCGTCTTTTTGTCTCTAGGATCTGTATTCCTTTCTCAGGTAATTGAGCAGGACGTTCTTTGGGACGTTCGTGTTGCGGCGGGGTCACCATCTGCCCTTCAGCAAGTCGTCGCAGGGTGTCATTGATCTGGTTAGTAACTTACTGAAGGTTCACCAGCGTCTCCTCCATACGATCCTGTCTCTGGGAAAGGTTTTCTGTTACAGTCATAGTAGGCTGATCCGGAGCAGGGTCTACCTGTGTAGCAGCAGTACTTTGAGGTTGGTTTTGGCTAGTTCCGGTAACTTTAGTAGTGTTTCTAGTGTTTGCCATTAAAAAGGTAGAATTTGACAAATTTTTCTGTCGGAATAGCTCTCCTTCTAGCGCCAATTGTTGATGGAGGTTTTATCAATAATAAATTTAGAAAAAATTAAGAGAAGTGGCTTGTGCGAATTGAGTTAATAATCAAAGTAAATAAAGAGAGAGGATTTTATAGTGGTTTAGCCCCGAAAAAGATGAGCTTACGTCCACTGTTTTTCACTATGTTATCGAGAATTATGAGCACTCAAAGTTACAATGTCTCGACTGAAAATTCCTCTCAAATTGGGAGTCGGAATTCTCAAGTCTGGAAATTAGAAAACTGGAAAGTAATTGGAATACTCAAAACTTTTTTTTTTCCTTGGAACATTGAGTCCCCTTTATATAAGTAAAGATAACTCTATGTCCCTATGATCCTAATTGTGTAAATGGGTAACTATACAATCGGGTAACACAAATTAAGTAACAACGTAATTAGATAAACACTCAAAATGGGTAATTAGTTGATCATAAATAGGAGACTTCTGTTTCCCTTTTCTTGTAGGTTTCCTTTTTGACATAGCATACATTTGTTTCCCTTTTCTTTCGGAAGAGGTCGCCCACAACCTATACAGAGAAGGTCGCATATAACTTATGCAAAAAGAGGTCACACGACTATACGGAGGAGATCGCATATAACCTGTGGAAAAGGTCGCACATATTCAATACGGAAGAGGTCGAACTTAACCCTTATGCGACCTTAGGATTTTAGACCGCACAACACAAACAAAATACTAGATCACTTTTTCATTACAATCTGGGCAAATAAATGTACAAAACTGAAGGCACTTTATGTCCAATCTTGTCCATATTTTTTTAATGCTTCGTATTTCCTTTCAAGATCTGCAACAAAAGTAAAAATTAAATATTCTTTTTATGCAATACTCTCTTACAAGAATCATGTGTTACAAGATAATTTAACCAGACAAGCATATTACTTATTGAAGATAAGAACATATTTCTTAGTTAATGATATTAGCTACCTCTCTATATTGTCTAAATATTAAAATCTAAATTCATAAAATCATCCCCAGATTTCACCATCATATCAATTTAAGTGAATTGGCCATTTAATAAATCAAATGATATAAAAATTCCAAAGCTAAGAAGAATTTCTATTCATTCCGAAAAATTGGAAAAAAAAAAAGAAACCTAGTAAAATATAAACAAACCCAACAAAATCTCATATAAATGCTCACTTCATATTACAGAACCTAGAGGAAAATCGATATAAAGCGGAAGCAGGGGCTGTGGGTTTTCGGCTAGAAATGTTGAGATGTAAATGCTCCAGATCTCGCTCGATGTGGCCGACTTGAATCGTTCTCGTACTAAGAGCTTTGACGGCGAACTTAATGATGGGAAGCGACCCATTTGCTTGGTCTGTGAACCAAGACACGGCACTATTATCTTCTTCGAAGAAGACGAGTTTGTAAAGGTAGGAGAAATAGGGTATTTCTCAAAAAAGTATCGTATGAAAGTATTAAAACTACGAGGACCGTATATGTATAATTTTTCTTTTTATAAACACCGTGTATTCTCTAATTTTCCCATATATATACTACCACCATATCAAAAAAATGGGCCTAGAAAATATTGTTCAAGTGTAAGAGAGGTGCCTTAGCCAAATGGGTTGACCAAGACATTAGGAGTCAGTGAGTCAGCCAATGGCCTTCTGATACTTTTACCTATAAAAAAAACCAAAATAATTACAAAAATACGGAAGTCAGGCTTTCTTTAATTTTTCGTACAGTTTTATTAGAACAATATCACTTTTTAAAATAAATTTAGAAAAATACTAATTTTAAAATAATTACTAGTTGCCAATTTCTGAAAACTAGTTACGGTTATTAGTTTCCAGTTATATACTAGTTATAAATATCTCAAGTTACGAGTTACCAGTTTCTAGAAACTAGTTATAGGTTACTAGTTATTATTTTAAAAAATAATATTTTTCTAAATATTTTTTAAAAATAGTATTTTTCTAATAAAAATTGTACCGCACTTTAAAAAAAAGCTAATCATTATATTTTTCAAATTTTTTTTTCCAAAAAATACAATATAATATCTAATTTCTCCTTAGCTAATAAGTCTCTATCCTGTTATAATCTAATTAGTAATACTATACATAATTAATGTATAATTACGTAATTATCCATTACATGTTTTAATTAAGACATATAGTGAATTGCTAATGAGTATACTAATCCATACAAAATATTCCGCCATTAATGTTTACCTATTGAAATCTCTCATAATTGATTGTCGTCGACGATGTTGATGCTAGACGAAGTAAAATTTTCAAAGTTAACATATATATAAACTAAACGTTAGGGTAACAATAAAAGATAATTCAAGTTTAAGGCCATCTGTATATATATCAACATATAAGGCGATTACTTTAAAATTGAATGAATCAAACAACGATGGATACAGACATGGGCGATGGATGCAGACAAGAATCAAAAGTTCAAAGTTATTTAGTTGTTATTCTTTTAATTTTGATGACTAATTGTTGATTTCATAGAAATAGTTCATAACTAAATAAAATTTTTAATTTCATAGAAATAGTTCATAACTAAATGAAATTTTAATGGTGAAAAAGGAAATTTTGGTCAAATTTGACCTGTAGAGACCCGTTTGAATAGGGAGGAAACTAAAAAGAAAAAGAAACACTAATCTTTAGGTTTTACGTAAGTCAGGGTAAGTAGTCATTAGCTTTTTATGATCGATAGAGGCCTGCAGGTAATGATTCATCCGAGAGGATTGGACCGAGCGTACAGGCTCTTCGACCGCTTGAGCCACACTCGGATTGTTCTTTTAATTTTCGATAAATTTAAGAGGATAACTAACATTTTAAATTTGATTAAATAGTTTTTTATTTTTAAATTTTATAATTAAATATATAAATATATATATTTTTATATTTAGTAAATATATATATCTATTAATTTTAATTAATGTACTAGAATAAACTGAATATATAATATTTTATATTTTGTATATAAACATATATACCTAATAATTTGTTATAATATTTGAATACGGACATTTACTTAAATTAGGTTCAAAATTTGATCATTTTACTATAAAATCCTTTTATTTGTGTGCTTTTCTCTGTTGGGTTTTCTTTTGACTTGCTTTTTAATTTGTAGCCTGATTTCTTTTTTTTTTTTTGGGTTATTTACATGAATTTTTTAGCACCAGTAGTCCCTGAGGTTTTTGAAATATAATAGTTTGGTCCCTAACTTAAATAAATAATCCAATTAGTCCTTAAATTTATGTTCAAGTGACCATTTAATCTAAATTGCTAAAACTATTAGATTTTGGACAGAATCATACTAATTTTCACGGTCCATAAAATCCAGTGTTTTTGGTTGAAAATTTGCAGAAAGAAGCCGAAATTTAATTTTCAAGAGAAAGCTGGGGAGATAGAAAAATAAAATGAAAGTGATCATAAGATATCTAAAAAATAAATTTATATTTGTTTTTTTTCACTTTTTGTCTTCTAATTTTATATATGTTTTTCAACTGAGTTTGTGATATACATATGACAATGTTGTCTAAATTGAACAAAGCTATCTATTTGGATTAAATTGACATTTAAATATAAAATCAAGGATTAATTGAGCCATTCATTTAATTCGGAGACCAAATCATCGCATTTTGAAAAATTCAGGACTACTGGTACCAAAAAACCTTATTTACTTTTCTATCAAAGCAGCCTAGTTAGCTCCCATCACTTGTATCCGTTCGTCATACACAGCCGAGTACGGCAAATTGAAGAGAAATAAGTTGCAAGTGTATTGACTTTTTTTAGAGTGTTGTTATCCTTTTGAAATTGAAAAATGTTGTTTAATCCGATAGAATTTTTATCCGAGCTTACGTGGACGGTGGGTCATATGCGTCTCTATGGAGAAAAAAGCACGCGTTAAATAGTACCTTACAGCTGCCTCACGGATAAATATGGTTTTTCCTTTTTTTTAAAAAAAAAAAAAAAAAATAAATAAGCTGTTATACATTTACTTATATTTGATATTACAAAATAGATTAGTTCAAGTGATAAAAATATCTACTATCTAAGATCTCGGTCTTAGGTTCGAAAGAGAAAACGTAAAAATTTATTATCACTAATGAGGTGACGTGGAGTGATATGAGGTGAAGATTAGATAATAGTAGATATTTCCTTTAAATTAAAAGAAGGGAAAAGTAATAAGTAAAACCCAATTTTTAAAAAAAAAAAAATAAAAACAAAAAAAAAAAAAACTGAAACGTAATTCCTTTATTTTCTCCAAACACAGGTACTACTGTAAATTTTAATTGAATTTATTTAAAGATTTTTGTTTCTTCCCTTCTAGACCATTTATCTTTAACTTGATTTGTCTTTTCTATTATATTATCGTTAGACTATATCGTTATTTTTACCCTAATTTTTATTTTGATGCTCATTAAATAATTATTCAAAAAATGATGGCTACACTTTTTTTTTTTCATTCTAATCTGGATTATATTGTATTCTTGATTTCCTAGAAGGAATCCTATTGCCATACATGGATGATATAGATACGAAATTTGTCACGATCCAAAACTCGGGATGGCATCAGAAGGAAAATTTCACTAAGATAGAAAATTACTTAATTTATTTGAAAATAAAATTTTAAAAGTTTCATTTTTATAAAATAATCTATTTAAATAAAATATTTAGAATTTCATCCTGTTATCCTCTCCCACAATTCGTATACACTATTAAACATAAAACGAATAATAATTCAAAAACATAATTCAGTTTAAAGTTCAAGCATCATCATCATTTCTAACAAATATCAAATAATGGAATGACATATATAGAGCGAATAGTAATTGAAAAACATATTTCAGCTTAAAGTTCAAGCATTATCATCATCTACAACATATATCAAATACTAGAATAACATACATAAGTTCATGGATATTATCATAGATCGAATAGTAATTGAAAAATATAATTCAGTTTAAAGGTCAAGCATCATCATCATCTAAACAAATATTAAATACTAGAATAGCATATATAAGTTCACAAACTTAATAGAAAGTAGTAATCTTGGTTCAATGCTAATACAAAATCCAAACAATCCAAACATCATAACAATAAGCTTCTAGTATTATCAAGACAATGAACTACAGTTAGAGATAGCCTTTTAATCCTCTTGATCACCAAGATTGTATTGAACACCACCTGAAGAAGGAAGGTGAGGGGTGAGCATGAAATACAGAGTAGGAAAACAATTATCTCGATGGAAAATATTTTAGTAATGGAAAATTCCTGTATAGTTAGTTTAAATCCAAAACATTCATACATATATATAATCCAAATTAGCAATCTATATATATATATATATAAAGCAGTATAATCAAGACCACTTAATTCATATGCACATGATATAAATCAACCTATACCCATGAACTCTCATCGTCTCATATGTGGAAACTCAGGATAATGGTACTAAGTATACCTAACATCCTACCTAACACCTAAGCCCATATCTAGAAGGGATATCTATGTGTCACCTATCAAATCTAGAGAGACAACCGAATTATCTATGCCTGCCAAATAGGGAGATAATCAGAAGAAACAAACCCCACACGGGTTTACGAACTCTATACCAACGGTGGAACACACATCGGCACACTATAAACCTACGATGCTAACATGATGCTCATGTATGATCCTATAACACGTGTAATATAGCACTGAAGTGTGAAAACTATTGTGCTTTGGTTTTTCAATAAAATAAGTATATTAGAATTTGTAGAAAAACGGGCAGTATAACGGCCTTATTTTTGATACCCAAAAATAACCTACACTGAGAAAATTCCTAGAGCAATATAATAAATATCATACAATAAAATTCTATCTCAGATTTTTAAATATTTCCCAAATCACATTTGTCATTATATATTGCACAAAATAAGTTTTATTTCCAAAATGATGTAAAATAGAGATAATTGAATCTTTACTATACTAGAATAGTGATACCATGCTATTAGATCCTCTAGGTATAGTTGGACGATCGCTTGGAGGGTCGGAAACTAATTCCAAGCCATTGATTGTTCTTCTGCGAAAAACCAACTTTTCAACAGAGCTTCCAATCCACGAACGAACTTCTTCACTGAATTTCTAATACCCAAAATAGCTAAGTTAGACATATAACTCATCCAATTCGGGTCTGAATCGAAACCGCACTAGTGGCATGCAAAACAAGGCAAATTTTAGTCGTTCAATTTTGTTTTTCATGCCAGTCACCCAACATAATCAATATATATATATGTATATCAATCTTCTCCATTTTTAAAGTACATTCCAAAAATAACATCAAAACACAATCTAACTGCTAGATCCAAAAATCAAACTTAAGCTCAAAATACTCAAAAATGATAGCTTTCAAACTGGGCAAAATAGAGTCATGATATATATATCTGGAGCTTTTTCTTGATAAGAAGAATGCAACGAGTCCAAGAACAAGAGCTGAAATGGCCAAAAACGATGCCGGAAAGTCAAACTCCTCCACGGCCAATGATGGTGTTTTCCGGCAAGGGAGGTTCAGCGGCAGTGCGGGACGGGCGGCGTGGCTCCTTGGTAGTACAGCGAAGACTCATCGGTGATTGGGTTAGCCAGACGACGTGTGAGGCAACGACGACTCCCTTTGGTCCTCCTTCGGCTGAGGGTAGTGAGAGAGTAGAGAGAGAGACATTAGGAGGGAGAGAGGAGAGAGAGAGTGAGGGAGAGAAAAATATGTCACATGGTGCTTTAATGAGGACTTGCAGTATTTTAAAAATTACACAATAGTCCCTTATTTTTCAAAATCCTCACTTTAGTCGCTTGAAATATTACAATTTGGTTCCCATTTCTTAAAATTTTTACAAATTAGTCCCTATATTAATTAATCTAAAAATTAACAAAATGACCTCTTTGCCATTTGAAAATCTTGGAGTTTACATTCTTCCCTCCTTATAAGAATTTCGTTCCGAAATTCAATCACAAGTCAAGGTTTATATTACAATACAAATTTTAACTGAAAGTTAAATATATGAGGGTACTTCTTGTACATCTTCATCTCGAGTTCCTAAGTGGCTTCATCTTTATCTTGACAAGTAGAATCTCTTTACTACGAAGCACTTTCGTCTTTCTTACCAATAAGCGAATAGGTTGCTCTTCATAGGATACGTCTTCTTGGATCAGTATATACATATACTGAATAACATGAGATAGGTCCGATGTGTACTTCTTCAACATCGACACATGGAACACATTATGCATATGACCTAATTATGCAGGTAGATTCAAGCGATATGCCATTAGTCCAATCCTTTCAGTTATCTCAAAGGGACCAATATACCTTAGAGCATGCTTGCCTTTCAGTCCAAACCTTGTAACACTACAGTTTGGAGTCACTTTCAAGAATACAGAGTCACCAGTATAGCTCTTCTAGAAATTTTGAATCTCTTTAGGTATCGCTTGGATGTTTTTGATCTTCTTAGTAGTCTTCTCAATCAATTCAGGTCCAAGAATAACATACTTTTCAGGTTTTGCCTAATACAAAAGCGATCTACATGGCCTCCCATATTGCACCTCATATAGAGCCCCATTCATACTGGTCTAATGACTATTATTGTAAGTAAATTCCACTAAAGAAAGACGACCATCCTAATTCTTACCAAAGTCTAGTACACAACAACATAGTATATCCTCACGAATTTGAATGGTCCTTTCAGGATTAACCATCTATCTCAGGATGATAAGTTGTATTGGTATCCAACTATGTACCAAATGCTTTCTGTAAGACTCTCCAGAACTTACAAGTAAACTTTGGATCTCTGTAAGAAACTATACTTGAAGGCACACCATACAAGCATATGATGTTCTCCACATATAGTTTATTAAGTTTAGTAAGTGAGTAGTCAATCCGGATCGGTATAAAGTGAGCACTGTTCATTAACTAATCGACTATCACCTAAACTGTATCATTCTTCCTGAAAGTCTTCGACAAACTGGTCATGAAGTCCATCGTGATCTTATCCCATTTCCACTCTAGAATTGGTAACGGCTAAAGTAACCCAGTTAGCCTCTAATATTCAGCCTTGACTTGGTGACAAGTCAAACACTTGGCTATAAAGCTAGCTATATCCTTCTTCATATATTTCCACCAATACTGTCTTTTCAAGTCTTGGTACATCTTAGTACTATCTAGATGTATTACGAACCTTGATTTGTGAGCCTCAGTTAGAATGGTTTTTTGAAGATAATGGTCATTAGCCATAACTAACTTCCTATTGAAGAGCAAGAACTCCTCTCTCTTAGTACTCTAACCATCTAACTATTCACCATTTTGAAGCTAGTTCCAGATTATCTTCTACTCCCAATCTCGCCATTGACTTTGTTAGACAGTCCAGAGACATAATGGTGAAATCATAATATTGCTCAGGCAAGCAACTCCTTCATTCTCTAAGTACTATAACTTATGGTCACCAATAGTAGTTGAGTTTTTCCAATTTTCAAATACCAGTAGCTAGTATACAACGAGGTTTTCTATTCAGTGCATCAGTTACAACATTGGCCTTACCAGAATAATACTATAGGTCGAAGTCATAATCTTCCATATACTTAACCTATCTTTGCTGTCTTAAGTTCAGATCCTTCTGAGTAAAGAGATAATCCAAATTTTTGTGATCGAAGAATATTTCAAATTTCACACCATATAAGTCACATCTCCAATTCTTCTGTGCAAAGATTACCGCTGCAAGCTCTAGGTCATAGGTGAGATAATTCATCTCATGTGGTTTTAGCTGACGCGAAGTGTAAGCCATAACTCGACCATTCTGTATCAAGACACATCCCAAACCTATTTTTGAAGTATTGGTATACACCACATAAGGTTAGTTACTATCAAGAACAGTAAGAACGAGTATGGTCATTCAATTATGCTTCAACCTCATAAAAGCTTCTTCACTTTCATGATCCTAAACAAACTTGACTTCCTTTCTAGTCATTTTGATCAAAGGCAAAGCGATTCTCGAAAAATCTTGCATAAAACGACTGTAGCAGCCTGTAAAACTAAGAAAACCCTATATTGCTATCACATTTCTCGGTCTTTCTCATTCTAGAATAGCTTCTATCTTAGTAAGATCGACTAAAATACCTCCATGAGAAATCACATGCTATAAGAATTTTATTTCTGACATCCAAAACTCACATTTCAATTTCTTGGCATACAACTGATGATCTCTCAAGATTTTAAGTACTATCTCTAGATGTTCGACATGCTCTTCTCGAGTCTTGGAATACACCAGGATATTGTCGATGAATACAACCATAAAATGATCAAAAAATGGCCTGAAAATCTGATTCATGAGATCCATAAAAGCTACAGGAGTATTTGTCAAACTAAACGACATCATCAGAAACTCAAAGTAACCATATCGAGTTCTGAATACTATCTTAGCTGTGTCATCCTCTCTTATCTTTAACTGATGATAACCGAATCTCAAATTAATCTTGGAGAAGAATCTTGAATCATCGAGTTGATCATACAACTTATTTATCCTTGGCAAATGATACTTTTTCTTCACCATCAACTGATTCAACTTCCTGTAGTCCACACAAAGTCTTAACGAATCATCAGCTTTCTTTCCAAACAAGATAGAAGCACCCCAAGGAGAAGTACTACTGCAAATGAAATCTTTGGAAATTAGATCATCCATCTATTCTTTTAATTCTTCCATCTTTGCAGGAGCCATGTGATAGGCTGGAATAGAAACTAATTGAGCTGCAAGAACTAGTTCAATATAGAACTCAATCTCCCTATCTGGTGGTAACTCTGGTAAGTCTTCAAGAAATACCTCCGAATACTCACACACTATTAGAATCTATAGGTCTTGATTGTCTATCCTCACCTCATCATTAATGGCAAACAAGTTCTTATATACTCGAGTCTCTTGTTTCCATCTATGCATGATTTTAGAATAGGACTCGACTTCAACAAATTCATTCTAGCCTGATAGACAATGGGATGTCTATCACTAGGAAAAAGAGTCACCCACTTTGTATGACAATCCACAATAGCTTGGTACTTTGACAACTAATCCATATCGAGTATCACATTAGACTCTCCCATCGGTAACATAGTCAAATCAACAAGCAACTTCTTATCACCAATCATAACTCGACAAGCCTTATACACATTAGCTACTCCTCCCAAAGGTATACCTAACGTTAATATATAATCCAAATCAGAAAATTCTAATCCCAATAGTTGAGCAAACAATAAGGATATGAATGGGATGCACCAGTATTAAATAAAACATGTGCCTAAGAGTATGAAATAAGGATCATACCATCAACAACAACTCAGTTAGTATGATCCTGAGTGTCGTCAGTTCTAGTAAAAGCATAGGTTTGGCTAGTCCCCTTCCCTTTTCCCTTATTGCTTCTCCTCTAACCAGGACGGCTGCTACTAGATCTTGGACCACTACTACCATACTCATGTCTACCTTGACTCCTTAAGGCCTGAAGAGTCTGAAAATTTTGATTGTAACCCTGAGGGCAGTACTGATACTGATAAAGCTGAGTGGAAGTAAAATTCTACGAAATACTATGTGATTGTTGCGATCTTGCTCGAGTATTCTGATAAGAAATAGAACTTGACTAACTCTTCTGCGGTCCTCTTTTAGAAAGAGGAGATTTCTGTAGATAATTGGCACACTCCTTCTTTCGATTTCCTGACTGGCCATAAGAAAAACATCCTCTATAAGGACTTCCTTTGCCACCCCTAAAAGAACCATTATTATTCAAGCTCCCACTGTTCGGAGTACCCTGGGCTTACATGCCCCTGATTCCTTCTGGTGACTTTTATGACATTACTTCTCCATTGGCTCCTCCTGGAATACAATCCTCCTTTGATGGCTTTTGCCCACTAAACAACTATTACAATCTTAGGAAGAGTATAGAAAGTTTGTGTGCCAATTCTATTGAAAATATTCCGATTCAGATGACTCATGAACTTGGCAACTTGGTACTTCTCACTCATACCTAGTCTAAGATCAACACTTGCTAACTCAGTGAACTCTATCATATACTCATTCATTGTTCTGTTACCTTGAATCAAAGTGTTAAACTGGTTCATAATTTCATCCTATTGGTTCTTATTGGCATACTAGGCCTTGAAAATCTGTTCAAAGTCTTCCCAGGTCAGATCTACCACATCTTGTATCCGTTCCACCGTCTCTCACAAGTTAATGGCACTCCCTATCAGACGGGTAATGGAAAACACCACCCAAAACTCCACTAGAGTACCAAGGGCCAAAAAATGCCTCTCCATCTCACACAACCAAGTAATTGCCGTGAGAGCTTCTAGTCTTCCGTTAAGCTACCTTGGCTAGAGATGTATGAACCCTTGGAGATGATTAGACTGATCAAACTGACGTTCCCTCGAAGTTGGAGGCTGATAGTCTGGATTGTTCATCTAGGCGAATGCCTGCTGTATCGCCTCGATTAGATGAGTGAAATCTAGACGTTGAAGAGGTTCAGAGCCTAACTGGTGCCTTCAAACTCTTCTTAGAGGCATCCTTATAAGTCTGAAACAATATGCCAAGCTATTAGTGAGATAATGATATATGCTTATGATAAAACAATTTCAATCTAGTTTGATGGTGATAAGTCTAAGCTATTAAACTCAAGCTTTGATATATGAATTTTGGTCACATCCCAAAACCTGGGCTGATGGCAAAAAGGGAATTTCACTAAAATAAAATTTTTTTTGATTTATTTGAAAAGAGTCTTAAAAGCTTTACTTTTACAAAACAATCCATTTAAATAAAATATTTAGAATTTCATCTCGTGAATCTCTCCTACAGTTCATATACTTCATTAAACATAGATCGAATAGTAATTGACAAACGTAATTCAGTTTAAATTTTAAGCATCATTATCATCTACAATAAATATTAAATATCAGAATGGCAGACATAATTTTACATACTTAATGGGAAGTAATAATATTGGTTCATTGCTAATATAAAATCTAAACAATCCAAACGCCACAACAACAAATTTCTTGCATTACCAAGATGATGAACTATAGTCAGAGACAACCACTTAATTCTCTTGATCATCAAAGTCATATTGAATACTACCTAAGGAAGAAGGGTAGGAGGTGAGCATGAAATCCTAGTAGGAAAACAATTATCTCGACGGAAAACATTTTAATGATGGAAAATTCTACATAATTTGTTTAAATCCAAAACATACATATATATATATATATAATCCAAACTGACAATCGATATATATATATAAAGCAGTATAATTAAGACCATTCATTTTAGATGCATATGATACAAATTGACTTATACCTATGAGCTCTCATCCTCTCATCTGTGAAAATCCAAGATGATGATACTAAGTGTACCTAATATTTTGCCTAACACCTAAGCCTATACTTGGAGGGGACACCTATGTATCGCCTACTAAACCTAGAGGGACTACTGAATTACCTACACCTGTCAAATAGGGAGGTAATTAGAAGAAACGAACTCTGCATAGGTTTACAGACTCTACACCAATAGTGGGGCATGCAACGCCATACTATAAACCCATGATATTAATACAGTGATCATATATGATCCTATGACACATACAATATAGAACTTAAGTGTGAAAACTCGCGTGCTCTAGTTTTCTATAAAATAAGTATACTAGATTTTAAAGAAAAATGGACAATATAACGACCCTATTTTTGATATACCCAAAAATAATCTACACTTAGAAAATTCCTAGAGTAATACAATATATATATATCGTACAATCAAACTCCATCACAGATATTCAAATAGTTCTAAAATCATATTTGTCATCATATATTATAGAAAATAAGTTTTATATCCAAAATGATGTAAAATAGAGGTAACCGAATCCCTACCCTACTAGAATAGTGATACCATGCTATTGGATCCTCTAGGTGCTATTGGACGATTGCTCGAAAGGTCGAGAACCAATTCCAAACCTTCGATCATTCTCTTGTAAAACACCAACTTCTCAACAGAGCTTCCAATCTATAAATAGATCTCTTCACTAAATTCTTAGTATCCAAAATAGCTAGGTTAGACGTATAACTTATATAATTTGGATCTGGGCCAAAACTAGACCAGTGGCACATAAAATGAGATAAATCTTAGCCGTAGATTTCGTTTTCATGCTAGTAACCAGACATAATAAATAAATAAATAAATAAATATATATATATATATATATATATATATCAATCTTCTCTATTTTCTGAGTATATTCCAAAAATGATATCAAGAACACAATCAGAAGACGATAATAGTCAAACTTAAGCTAAAAATACTAAAAAATGGAAACTTTTAAACTGGATAAAATGAAGTCACGATATATAAATATATATTTGGAGTTTCCTCTCGATGAAACGAATCCAACAAGTCTATGAACGTGAGCTAAAATGGCCCGTAATGATGCTAGAAAATTCAAACTTTCTTGTAGTCAACAATGGCATTTTCTTGCTAGGGAGGCTCGGTAGCAATGCGGGATAGGCGGCACGGCTCCGTGGCAGCACGGTAAAGACTCGCTGGTGGCTAGTCTGGCCGGACGATGTCCGAGGCGGTGACGACTCCCTTTGGTCCTCTTTCGACTGAGAAAACGAGAGAACAAAGAGAAAGGCACAACGAGAGAAGAGAGAGAGAGAGAGAGAGAGGGAGAGAAAAATAAGGTCACGTGGCCCTTTGATGGGGACAGTACAATTTTTTTAAATTTACACAATAGTCCCCCATTTTTCAAATTCCTCTCACTTTAGTTCCTCAAAATATTAAAATTTAGTCCCCGCTTCTTAAAATTTTTGCAGCATAGTCCCTCCATTAATTAATCCAAAAATTAACAAAATGACCCATTTGACCTTTGAAAATCTGGGATTTTACAAATTTGACCAAAAAGATAGGTGAAAAGGAAGTTTAATGTGCAAAAAAATAGAGAAAAAATTAGAGCACTTGGAAATTAGAGCCTAGAATCTATTCTGGCTCATTCAGTAATCTTTTTGAGTACTACAGACAATATGAGAAATATGAGGTGTTGGAATAAAAAAGAAAACATCACATGGTTTAGACGATAAAAAATATATAAGGTTTTAATTCTATCTTATTCTCGAGTAGGGAGGTCACAATCTCATAAGGAAAATTATCTCAATCCAAATTCAGTAAAAAAATTGGAATGTAAGACTAGGATTAATGGTACTATTCTTTATGATAGAAAATGTAAAATTAATTCAGTTATACTTGAGCATAATCAGGGATTATTGAGCCCTCAAAAGTCACGATTTTATTTGTGCAATAAAGAGATAAGCGATGCTACTCAAAGTAAAACTTGAACTTAATGATCGAGTAGAAATAAGTGACATAAAAAATTTTCAATCATTTGTGGATATATTGAAGCAATTCATGAGTAGTTTGCAAGAATACAACGTAAGAATTCAAGTTGATTCTATACAAAGAATTTGGATGATAAGTCAAGGATTAAAATCTATTTTGGGCTGATGGAAAGAGTAGGGCAATATATGAAGAATTTGAGATGTGGTTATATTTGACATTATATATTTGACAAATAAGTATGACTTGCCTTTTGCACCATGGTCAATCAATTCTCTTAGGAAGTGGATTGCTATCAAATAAGAATGCTGAAACTTTTATTTTATTATTTAAGACTTGGCATATGCATACATACTTAGCATATGCATACATGTCTGGATGTGCTCTGAATTCCATAATTAAAGATTAAGACAAAACAATAACGATAGTCGTTAAGGTTGTGTTTCTTTGTACTCAACATTGTTGGTGCCTATGGCACATAATGAAAAAGATACCACTAAAGTTAATTGTTATCAATCTTATAAGCCAATTAAAAAAGATTTGAAAATTTGCGATTATGATTCTCTAACAAATTGAAGCAAGAATTTGAAAGAAATTGATGTGAAAACCCATAATTTTGTGAGGGCAATTTGTTCATTTTGCCCATTTTGGAATTACAATAATGAGGGAATTGTTAAAATTCAAATTCAGGCTTAAGTGAAAGAATTTTATGAAAATGGGGACTAGAGTGCAATTTAGAAGGACGTAAATGAAAGAGATTTGAAAACTATGGGCTAAAATGTAATTTCAAAAAAATTGCATAGCCTATTAAGTGAGGGCCACGTGGTCCACTCATTCCCTCTCTTTCTCCTTCACTTTCTTCCCCTCGTCTTCTCTCTCCTCTACACGTGACAACCCTAAATGTTCACAGGCAACCACTGATGATGCTTCTTCGGCCTATTTCAGCCGCCGCTGACTACTCAGGCTGATTTGCTGCCCCAAAACATCCCCTACTAGAGTCTCAATATTTCCAAAGCCATAGATCGTCGGCGTAACAAAAAAATACTGTGGTTAAGGTTTGGTTGCCAGCGACTATTCCGGCCATCTTAGACCCGAAGACCATTTTTTTTTAACTTTATTCGATGAGAGGAACTTTGTTGTAAGTGTCTCACGACTCAAATTGGCTCCTTTTGAAATTAGGTATATTGAGTTATTTTGGGAGTTAGGTTTTGAACTCTAATTTTTTGATCGAACCGTTGCATCGTCAAATTATTGCCATATTTGGGTTGTACTTCATAAAAATTGAAGAATGACATATATGTATTGACCATCATCGCAGCTGGCACAAAAATCATAATCAGATAGCCTCGATTTCATCTTGTTTTGTATGCCACGGGTTGAGTTTTAGCCTAACACCAATTCCAATGACCTATATATTTTAGCTATTTTGGGCACTACAAACATAAAAGTGATGTCAAAATTGTCATACAATGCTCTATTGGAAAACAATCCTTTAAAGTGAAGGATCGAGGTTTGAAACTGGTCCCTAGCCCTCCGAACAATTGTTCAACACTACCACATGCACTCCATAACATGGTATCACTATCTTGGTGAGGTAAGGAATTAAATTACTGGGTTTTCATACTATTTTGCATAAAATTCCATAATGCTTGCGTATTTTAGAAAATGTGAATTTTTTTATTTGGATGATTTTATGTATTTCCTAGTGAATTTGAATTGATTATAAATTATTATGGGATGCTTGTAAATAGTTTTTATGCATGTCCAAAATATAGATGTTATGCTCCCAGATTTCCGAGAGCAAAAATAGGTTATTTGAGGATTAGACTATGTTCTAGGTTTTATTCAAGTTCAGTAGAGTCATTTAAGTGTGGTTTCTGTTGTGTGTACTATAGGATAGTGCCTAAGGTACTTAGACAACACGAGACACTTAGTTAGTGGCTAGATCCCACTGTTAGTGCAAACTCCATAAATCTAAGTGGGCTTCTCTAATTGGTAGGTTCCATAACTTGACCGTCGGTGCAAAGTTCGTAGATCCATGAAGAGGTCTTAAGCACATGGCCATGCATAGGTTTGAGTCCAGGGAGTTTGGCTCAAACTAGTATAGGTTAAATTTGGAGTATGATGAGGTAATATGAGCAAATGATATTTGAGTTGCTTCATGCTACTAGCAAGTTCCTATGATTTGTTTATTATATTTTTATATGTGTTGTATAATTATTTTTCAGCATAACTAACTATGAAAGCATTTTTAAAGGAAAACAATTTTGAAAAATTTCAATTGAGTTTTTACTTGTCATTTTATGCTCATTCCCTCTTGCTTTTCTTCCTCAGGTAATGTCTAGTATGATTTTGGTAATCAGCAAGTAGAATAGGAGGCGATATTTTATTTGTAACTCTTGTCTTAATAATGCTAGGATATTGGTTAAGGCTCTAATTTATGTTCTGTTTGGACTATGTGGATTTTAATTAGCATAGAACCAGGAATGCTATTTGTGATTTTGTCTGTAAACTATATATAACATATTAGTATTTTATACTTAACTGTAGATGATGGTGCATAGATTTATATCTATTTCTGGTTTTCAACTTATTATTCGGTCTATGTTTAATGGTGAATACGCATTATGAGATACGTTCACTAGTTTGAAATCTGAATACTTTTTTAAAATAAATTGCTTTACAAATTAGAAATTTTTAACACCTTTTATAAATCAAGGATTTTCCAAATTAAGTAAAATTTCTATTTTATCATTGACCCGGGTTTGGGTGGTGACAATTGGGGCCTGTGTTAATGATTCAAATCTTTAAGATAATGTACAGTTAAATAACTTGTCTGAAGAACGATATCGTCAGTTTTCTGCTCTTGTTAAGTACACTATTTGGGGTGGAATATCAATAACTATACGTAATGAAAGTATGAATGCCGTTTCTGATAAATATGTTACCTTAAAGACAATACTTAATAAGCAATTTGTTGAGCAATATGATGGTGCTTTAAGAGACAAGATTGAGAAGGAAAATCGCGCTGATTTTCAATCTTTTAATACGCTCATTCCATGTGTGACTCATGTTGCAATAGAGAAGCAATTTCAGGTAGTCTACACGAATACGGAGTTTAAAGAATTCTAAAAAGAGTTAACTGGGAAGCTTTATTGCGTGGTTTCTTGTGTTGATGAAAATGATGGTATTTTTTATGTATGTGAAGTTGTAGTCTTTAAAGAAGTTGTGTTCATAAAAGAAGAAAGTAAAGAAGTTCATTTCAATAAAGAATTGTGAACTTAAATAATGTGCTTGTCGATTGTTTGAATTTAAAAACATTTTATGCAAATATGCAATCTCGATTCTTATTAGATGGGGGTAAAAAGTGCTCCAATGAAATATATTTTATCACGGTGGAGAAAAAAAATTAAGAAAATATCATATAAAGATTAGAAGTTGCTTATGTTAATTTAAATAGAAATCATGATGCACGACGATATCATGATCTACAAAAGAAGTTTCATAAAGTGGCAGACTGGGCTAGTATCTCTGATGAAAAGTTCAATATAGTATGCAGTTGGATACATGAGTTGAAACGAAAAGTGAAAAAAGATGAAACAGATTGTGAAGTAGATTGGACTACATCTTGAATTTCTCCCTCTAAGAATTCTTCAAGTACAGTGATCAATGAAAGTGATAAACTCCTTGCTCCTGTGTCTGTTCGAAGACATGGACGTCCACCTAAAAGTAGAAAAGTCCCCAAGGTTGAAAAGCTAACGACTACAAAAAGAAAAGGAAAAAGTGAAAGAACCAGGAAAGAAGGAAAAAAAATTAAAGCTATGAATACTAATTATCTCTAGAACAAATTGTATACTTCTATTAGTAACATTTATGACCAACTAAAGTTTATATGGATTCCAGATTTTTACACTATACAAATATGGAAGAAGGCATGCATAATGACAATAATACAGTATATAGATAGAGAATCCAGGTATCATATATACAATATGTGAATTAGTTGCTTATACTTTTTTTTTTTCCATTGTTGTTATTATCCCTATCAATTAAGAATCTATATAACGTATTCAGTAATTTTTTTTTAGGGAACACAAATGACTATGCCGTATGATCTGTCTACAAAACAAATTTCAAATTTCCAACCAAGTTTGCAACAGTTATATTTGTCGTACTTTCGTTACCCATCACTATATAATTTTTCTCCTTTTGTCTTTCCAAGCTTCACGTACAGTGCTCATGATTACTTGTCAAAATTATTATTTTTACATGATTATTGCTTTAATTTATCCTTATCAACTTAGAGTTACTCTTTTTCCATTGAAATTAGAGTTTCCTAACTTTGATCTCTTATGCTAGCGGAAGCACAAATACCAAACTTATTAGACAAACGTCAAATTATAAGGATTTAAGACAAAATATAAATAACAGAAAATTAAAAGCAACATGAGGATTTATTATAGTTTAGCTATGAAATATAACCTACATCCACATCGAAGACAGTGAAAAATGCTACTATAACCAAAGGAGATTACGAAAATGACAAAATTTTCCTCACATCCAAAATCCAAATATACCCTGATTTCTCTCTCATAAAAGCATTCAAGATCACAAAGAAAATGCTTTACTAACAATCTTGATGCCAATATCAAAAGAAAATAACAAATAAACAAGCAACAAAGAAACAAATCTCAAAGCTTATCTGTATATTGTATATAGGGATTGAACAAAATTGTATATGGGGATAGAAAATTATGGCTACTCACAAACTAAATAGAACAAAATTGTATATGGGGATAGAAAATTACGGCTACTCAATTTCCTCTCAACAATTTTTTTCTGCAGTTGCACACATCTTATTCATGTGTATATATACACTTAAAATTCAAATAGCTGACTAAAAGAAAGGGTAACTATCCTTATAAGGCTTAACACATATAAGTAACCTACTTTTGTCTAATCAACTTAATCAAATGGAATCAAACTGGGCCTTAGGTCCAAAGTGATGGCTTAACTAAAGTCGTGACTCCAACAATCTCTACCTTGGTGCAAAATTAAGCCAAGTCCAAAATAGTGAAACTCTTTCATCATCTCCTCCAAAACCCCGAAGGGCTAATCATAATTTGCTATACCAAATGAGTCCAAGTAGTGCTTGAACTTCCAAATAGTACCCGACTCGATCACTATATTTGTCGTAGCTAATATAAAAGAAACTAACTCTGTAAAACCAAACCAATATGGCAAACCCCTCTCTCTACTAACAATAAACAAAGTAGTAGAACTAAAAATTTTGACAAAAGTTTCAACTGGAAGCTCCACCTGCTTACAAACACCAGGATCTATATCTGCACATACTAACTCCCTTATATCAAATAGGACGGCTAACTTATTATATTTAAGAACTCTGGTAAGAAACAAATTTGATGACAATGACTCAAAAAACCACAACCAAAAGTCGTTCACCCCAAGCTCAAATCCATGGAAGATTTTTGTTAATCGCTCGAGTCCACCATCATTTACAAGAGCATAAGTAGGACAACCAAAAAATTTCAAATCAAAGATAGCAAAATTACCAAGTCATACCTCAAATAGAGTCTTTGAATATAATGCAATTGGTGGAAATCTTCTAACCAAATAGCAGGTATATTCAAAAGCTTCAATTCAAATACCTTTCAGCACACAAACAATAGAAAGCAAGCAGCAAGCTTTTCCCAAAAGAGACCTATTCAAATATTCTTTAACCAAAAATCATTGTGGTGTCCTCCAAATAGTGTGGTGTCTTACTATCTTTTCCTCTTTGCAGAATTGACTCTCACATAATTTTACTCCATAGTCATCATCAAATGTCGAAAAATAACCAGAACCATCCAGAGACAAATTAGGAGAAGAACCAGAAAATTCTGAATGGATATAATCTATTTTTCCCTTAATCCTACAAGAAGTGGAACTAAACTTGACTATATATCGTATCCCATAAATACAATAGTTACGAAAGTCAAATTCTCCAATTTTCTGACCATTCAAATCAAAATTTGGAACAAAACAAGATGAAGCCATAGCAGCACCAACAACCATATTACCCTGAAGAAAATAGAGGCTATTATGCAATTTTCCCTTAATCACTATATGAGCATCGTTACTAACACTCAAAACTCCACCTTCAGCTAAATACTTAAAACTTTGTGAGTTTAGCATCCCCAAAGATATGAGACTTTTTCTCAAATTTGGCATATGTCTAACATCGGTTAAAGTTCTAATAATACTATCATACATCTTAATTTGAACAATACCTACACTAATAACTTTGCAAGACATGTTATTCCCTAAAAAGACAAAATCTCTATCAACAAATGGATAGTAAATAAACTAATCTCTAATGGGGCATATATAATAAGAACAACCAGAATCAAGAATCCAAGAATTGCTTAAGCAATCACTAGAAACAGATAGAACATAATCACCGTCATTAGAACTATCTTCAGCAAAACTAGTATGATTATCTCCTTATTTCTTTTAATCTTTTTAAATTTTCAATGCCTAGGTTGATGATAATAATAACAATTACCCTTTCTATTCTTAGACTTTCTTCTACTTCTGTTTTCACCTTTTCTCTTTTCTCTACCTCTAGTAACTAATGCACTTGATTGATTTTCATCCTAACTTTCAAGTACTTTTTTCTTCAATTCCTTAGATTCAAGGATGCGTTAATATCTTCTATACTAATAGTGTCTCTCCCATATAATATAGTATCAATAAAGTGCTCATACAAATGAGGTAAAGAACATAATAAAATTAAGGCCTGATCATCATTATCAATTTTCACATTAATATTTTTTAGATCTAGAATAATTCTACTTAATTCATCAAGATGACTCTTAATAGCTGTATCTTCAGATATATATAAAGTGTGTACAAATACTGCTTCAAGTATAGCCAATTAGTGAGGGACTTAGTCATATACAGACTCTCAAAGCTTAAGCCATAACCCAGAAGCAGTAGTCTCATCAATAATCTCACATAACACCTCATCTGATAAAGACAATTGAATAGCATTATGTGCCTATTCTTAGAGATCCTTCTTCTTCATCTGATAAATTTGTTGGCAAAGGTTTACTATCCTTTAGCATGTTAAATAACCCTTGCTAAACTACAAGAGCTCGCATCTTAACATGCCAAAGACTAAAGTCATTTTTCCCATCGAATTTTGCAACTTCATAACTTTGTCATTGTAGCCATCGCAGAAGCTAAAAATCCAAAATAATTTGACAAATAACAAACTCAAAATCAAATCAAAGAACCTAAATCTCTGATACCACTTGTTGTGCCAGCAAAAGCATAAATACCAATCTTGTTAGACAAATGTCAAATCATAGGGATTTATGACAAAATATAAATAGCAGAAAATCAAAAGTAATACGAGGATTTATTATGGTTCAGTTATAAAAATATAGCCTACATCTATGTTGAAGACGGTGAAAAATTCCACTATAACCAAATGAGATTACAAAGTCTAACAAAATTTCCCTCATATCCAAAACCTAAATATACAAAAAATTCTCTTTATTTATACCAAATTCTAACAAACTAAAGAGAAGAAAATTGTATATGGGAATAGACAATTATGGCTACTCAATATCCTCTCAATAATCTTTTTCGACCGTAACACATATCTTATTCATGTGTATATAGATATATACACTTAAAGTTGAAACAGCCGACTAAAAGAAAGGGTAACTACCCTTATAATGCTTAGGGCTGCATAGCGTTTCGGCCAGTTTTAGGCCTATAATTCAATATATGTCTATAGCCCATTTTTTATAGCCAAATGACCCATTTAAAGACCCGTTGGAAGTCTATACCGAAAATACTCTTACTGAACCATCTTCCCTAACTTTTCACGCTCTAGACAAAAAAAGAATCTCTACGGTAATTTTCTTCATTCGTAAATCATCACCGACATCAACTTCTTCTTCTTCGAGAGTGTCAATGGTGGAGCTTCACCATTGCTGGATATAGAGTAGACTTCAATCTAAAAGATCTTCAATCTGCGAGTTCATCTAGAAACATCAAAACTCTGTCAATAAAGATTGAAGTTCCATTCAAAAGGTTTTCAAATTCCATAATGAATGTGCAGATCTAAAGGTAAATCAACGCTGATTGATCTTCACTTTTATGATTAATTTGTATTTTAGATTTTTCGTAGATTTATTTGTGTTATTTGGTCGTTTCTAAGCGAAATACTTAGATTCAATCATTTTTGAGATTTTAGTTTTTAGTAGACTCAATTGAAAATTTAGTAGTTTTTTTTCTTCGTTGATGAATTCCTATCTAAGTTCATAATTATGGTAAAAAATATGAGTTTTGATATATATTAGATTTGATCTAACTCATGTGAAATTCGGTTCACAGTTTTTTATATGTGGTACATAGAATTTTGAATGCAATTTATGATGATATTGTTCTGAGATTCTAATTTTTGGTATATTCAATTGAAAATTTAGGGATTTTTATTTTTAATTGAGGATTTCCTATTTTAGTTCATAATTGTAGTAAAAAATATAAGTTTTGATATATGTTAGATGTAATCTAACTTATGTAAAATTCGGTTCCTATTTTTTTTATATGTAGTACATAGAAATTTGAATACAGTTTATGATATTATTGTTCTTGTATATATATATATTCAGATAGTATTTATGTTTCATAATTTGAGAGAATCTAGTAGTAGTTTGAACGTGAGAGAATCTGTTTGGTACATATTCAATTTCTGCTTGGTTTATAAATTTATGTGTTTGGTTCATAAATTTTTTTTTTATGAAATTATGTATTTAGTTCATGAAGTTGTCAGTGTGGTTCATAAATTTATATCTTTAATTTATAAAATTTTGTTTCATAAAGTTGCATTTCTTATGTGAGAATTTATGTCATATAAATTAGTTCTTGGCATATTATGTTCCTAACTTTAGGTCTTTAGTTCATATATTTAAGTTTTTGGTTCAAATTCCAAAGCTATCTCATTCATAAAATTTAGTCTTTAGTTCATGAAGTTGTCAGTGTGGTTCATAAGTTTTTATCTTTAGTTCATAAAGTTATATTTCAAATATGAGAATATATGTCATGACCCAAAACCCGGACTAGTGGCAGAAGGAGAATTTCAAAAAGGTGGGAAATTCCTTGATTTATTTGAAAAATGTCAAAAGTTCTAATTTTTATAAAAACGGTCCATTCAAGTAAAGTAATCAGAATTCTATCCCGTGAACCACTCCCACAATTCGTATACACTATTAAACATGGATTGAATAATTATTTATAAACGCGAAATTAAATATAAAACCCAACATCATCATTATCCACAACAGAAGTCAAACACTAGAATGACATACATAAGTTTACAGACAAAATAGAAAACAGTAATCTTGGTTCAATGCTAACATAAAATCCAAATAGTCCGAGGACTATGACAACAACTCCTAGCATTACCAAGAGACGAACTGCAATCCAGATGACCTTTTACTCCTCTTGATCACCAAGATCGCACTGGACACCATCTGAGGAGGAAGGTAGGGGGTGAGCATACAATGCCCAGTAGGAAAATAGTTACCTCGAAGAAAAACAATTCAGTGATAGAAAACTCCTACATGGTTAGTTCAAATCCAAAACATACACACGCATATATATATAATCCAAACCGGGAGCCAATATATATAAAATAGTGTAATCAAAACCATCAATCCATATGCACATGACACAAATCAACCCATACCCATGAGCTCACATCCTTTCATCTGTGGAAACCCAGGATAATGGCACTAAGTGTACCTAACAGCCTGCCTGATACCTAAGCCCATACCCAAAGGCGACACCCATATGTCGCCTACCAAACCTGGAGGGGCAACCGAATTGCCTACACCTACCAAATGGGGAGGTAATCAGAAGTAACAAGACCTCGCGCGAGTTTACGGACTTTCACCGATGGTGGGGCACGCAGCGCCACACTGTAAAATCCATGATACTAACACGGTGATCATGTATGATCGTATGATACGTGCAATACATAACTGAAGTATAAAAACTACTATACTCTGGTTTTTCAGTAAAACATGCATAATAGGGTTTTATAGAAAAACGGGCAGCATAACGGCCCTATTTTTGATATATCCAAAATAATCGGCACACAGCAAATTCCCAGAGCAGTACAGTATATATCATACAACCAGATTCCATCACATATAATTCAAATCATTAAAAACACACTTGTTCTTATATGCTGTAGAAAATAAGTTTTAACTCAAAAACGGTATAAAACGAAGGTAACTAAACCCCTACCTCACCGGAATAGTGATACCACGCTAGTGAGTATTCAAGGTATCGTTGACGATCGCCCGGAGGGTCGGGAACCAATTCCAAGCCCTCGATCGTCCTCTTGCGAAAAACTAACTTTCTCACCGGAGCTTCAATTCCACAAACGGATCTCTTCACTGAATTTCTAGCACCCAAAATAGGTAGGTTAGATATATAACTTGTCTAATTCTGGTCCGGGCCCACACCGAGCCAGTGGCACATAAAACGAGACAAATCTCGACCGTCTAATCTCGATTTCTGTGCCGATCACCAAACATAGGCAATATATAAATATCAAACTTCTCCAATTTCTGAGTACAATCCAAAAATGACAACAAAAACTCAATCCAACAGTCGGATCAAAAAGTCAAACTTAAACTCGAAATGACCAAAAATGGCAACTTTCAATCCGGGCAATATGGAGTTGAGATATATATACCTTGATGATCCTTGCGACGATACGAATCCAAGGGACCGGGTTGGAGGTCGAATGGTGGCCAGAATTGTCGCTGGTGACAAAAAGTCCGAACGGCCCCCCTTCGTCTTCCCCGTCGACGGCGGCTCTTCTGGCGGTCGCTGCTGCTCGGCGTTGGCTCGTGGTGACCTGGGGAGGACTCGCCAATGGTCTGCTCGGCCAGACGAAGCCTGGGGCGGCGGCGGCGGCTGCTCTTTGGCCGAGAGTGAGAGAGACAAGGGAGAGAAAGAGAGAGAGAGAGATCTGGGGGGGGAGTGAAACGAGAGGGACGAGAGAGAATTATATATATATAATCTGTATTTTTTTTTAAAAAAATCTGGTCAAAAGACCATTTGGCCCCTTTAAAAAATGGATTTTTACGATATATCTCCTTAAAAATTTTCTATTTAGTATATAAAGTTAGGTATCTGGTTCTATTGAATTTTTTTGATGATACTATTTTGTTTGGTTCATAAATTTATGTTTTTAGCTTATAAATTTGTAAGTATCGTTTATGATGTTATAGAGTGTCGTTTATGATGTTATAGTTATAGTTTATATTTGTTATGTATCTCATTTAATTCATTCAATTCCTAAACTTATCTATATGGTTCATAAATTTATCAATTTATGTTTGTTTTTTTGTTCAGTATCTGTTTAATTTATTTTGATTAATAAGTTTATGTTTCTAGTTCATAATCTTGTGTATTTATTTGACACTTCATTGTGTTATATGCTAATTTGAATATAGTATATGATTTTTAATGTCTAGAATATGACTTGTAAAATTTGACAATTTCCCTCGTGAAAACAGTACCGACTGTAGGATATTTATCATCAAAAGAGCAGGGGGATTGATGACGAATGTCAACATAAAAGAAGTAACACAAGATAGAATCATATTCTATTGGCAAAAGATGACCGTAGAACTCTATTATTGGACCGAAGATAAGATGAGAAGGGGATACCGAAGTGATATGAAACATGTGGTCTTATTTTAGTTTAGCAAAAATAATATGATTTTTTGGTTTGAAAATAATTATTGTATTGAATACTTTTAGTTGCAAAAATATTGAACATTAGACAATTTTTTCGTTAGTTTATATGTTTTATGTAATGCAATTTGATACAAATCTAAATAATTACTTACTTGCTTCTAGTTATTCAGTTTGTGAGGTACACTTGAGTAATTTTAAAAAAACTAAAACTATTTAGGAATGATAATATTTATTTAAAAAATTATTTCTTTATGGTATATAATCTTTTGAACTAGGTACATAAGATTTTCTTTATGGTTCATTCTAATATGAAATAGGTATATAGCTTCTAATACTCTAACAGGATATAGAAACTAGGGCACTATGCTCAAATATCATAACCCAACTAAGAAATAGTATGTGAATTTTTCATTTCGAACAGGATATATATGTTTATATATAATCACTCAACTCAAAAAATAGTCTATAATTTTTTTTTATTGCTTTATAAGATTTCAACAAAAATATTTGGGTTCATACATAATTTGGTATGTACATATTATACACAATGGTGATTTTTTTGTTCCACTAACAATAAGCAAATTCAATAATATATAGCAAGTAATGAATCTGGTATATAACCTCATATATTATGACAAAATTTCTATATACCAAGATCAAAAATTCATGTATCAGTATAAAAGCTTAGAAACAAGATAACAATATCAAATATCTAAAGTAATAAATCTAGTATACAACTACATATGTTAAAACAAAATATCTATATACTATAAGACCAAAAATTCATTTACCTAGATATTGAAAAAAAACAAAACATATTATAAACTTAATACGAAAAAAGTAATAATCCATATGTCCCATAAATTAATATCATAGGCCTACAATGACGCTACCCTTTAATAGAAGTTCTAAACACCATAAAAGATACTTAAAATTCCCATCGAATTCATCAACTTCATAATCAGTATATGAACCTGTATAGAAAAATTAATAAACAAATATTAATTAAAAAAAATAATATCACATCTACTGGTTCAGGAGGTACATACATACATATACTAAGTTAAATACTCTATGTATCAAATATAAAAAACCACGTACCACGAAAAACTAGAACAGAAAAACAACAAACTTGGATTCAAACTTTTGATCAATAATAGCAAAATAATTAATATATTAATCAATAATAACCACATAACATATACTACCATAAAAAACCGATGATACCAAAACCAAGAATATATGAATCAAATAAGAGTACTGAACGTCTAAGATTAATAATAACAAAAAAAAGTATATACCAACAAAAAAAGAACATATACCAAAACTAAAACTATATATACCAAATAAAAAATACAGAATATGTTCAACAACAAAAACTAGTAAATAGTAATATCATATACCACGAACAGATCGCATATACTACTACAAATACCACATATATTACGACTAAAAATTAATGAACCATTACCAATTATAAAATCCAATTTCAAAACATATAGTAAAATATAAAAAGCTACTAAGACCTAACAAAAAAGAAATCTTATGCTTGAATTAAAATTAATTATAACACAAATTCCCAATATAAATTAAAATCCTCAAAACCAATATACAATACAATCAAATTAAAATCAAGAAAGCAATACATATCAAAACAAAATAAAAATAAAAAACGTTGGAGAATCGACCAAAGCAATACACAAATCGCCAGAAATGCTGATATCCGAGAAGATGAACAAAACTACCCTAAAGAAGACGATGATGTACCAATCAACGCCAGAGAAGAAGAATAATGGAGATAAATACCGAAAAACATATGAAGCTACCATAGATCCAAAAAAAACTATAGATATTAAAGAAGAAAATTAATAGAGGAATGAGAGAGATTCAGAAAAAAAGAAGGAAAAAAAAAGAGAGAGAGAGAGAGAAGAAAAGAGAAGAACGACAGAATACAGGAAATAAAAAAAATGAATGGCTAAAGAAAAATTGAACAATTTCATTAAAGGCAAAATTGGAAAAGTAAAAATTAATTAGCCGGAGATTTTTAAACAATGGACAGATAGCTATTAATTTTAAATTTTGAACATATAATTAAACAGTTTTAAAAATGTGGACATATACCACATTTTCTAAGGTTTAACACATGTAAGTAACCTGCCTTTCTCTAATCGACTAAACCAAAGTGGGCCTGAGGCCCAAACTCATGGCTTAATTAGCCACGACTCCAACATTGCCAAGCGAGTACAGAATATTAAATTCCGTATGCCCAATAGGGTCTTGCCACAAAAAATGTGATGTAAGGTACCTTGTTTCTTTGTAAAGTAATTTCTTATATTATTTGTGATCTTTACTTACCGATGACATGTTTTGTTGAATGAAATTTTCTATTTGCAGCTCATAATTACGGAGAAGTTTACATGTAGTTCAAGATAATTTGGTGAAGATACTTTAAAAGTTACTTACTGAGAAACAATTTTTTTCCTTGTTACAAGGAGGTAGAAGATTTTGTATTGTCTGCTTTTGTTTTTTGTTGTTTTAAATGGACAAGTGTGTCCTGTTTTGGAGTTGACTACAAGTCAAACTTTCACATGATGTAAAAGAAAGTTATCTTAAGATCGCTAATAGAAACAAGATTTACTTAAAATTACAGCTGAGTTGTTTTTCTTTTGATCGTTTAAAATATTTTACGAGGCAAAACTTAACAACTAGAATGGCTCAAAGAGGGTTGATAAACTCTGCGTAATTAAAATAGGGCTTGTAAAAGAGGGTCAATGAGCTCTGCATAATTAAAATTGGCTCTGTCTTACCAAATGATCTTTGAGGCTAAATCATTTTCAACTTTGGAGCATTACTTCTTCTATAGTCAATTATTTCGTGTACGAGAAAGTGCAAACAAACTGGGAAGCAGACCACTGGACGCTTAGTCATTCCCATTGTCATAAAAAATTACGGAGAATAGATGGGTGATAAGTTAAACCAAAATTAGAAGCAACAGAAACCAAATTAGCTACCGGTAAAAAATGGCACATCCTAAGATCGTCTACCTTAAAAAATCGTCTTGCTGGTATAAAAGAATTCTACGATCAAATACTCAATATTTGATATTATCTCTCCCTTCTTTACCTCTAAAAAACAAAATGGCGGAAAATAATAAATTGAAAACAGAAATTACAATATTGCCAGGCTGAATTATCACAAAAATCTAATATATATATATATATATATGAGCCATAATCCAGTAGGTATGTTTTTTCAATATATTTATAGGTATTTTTTTTGTTCAACCGTCAGTCAGATTGTTATCTAACGACTACTATGAATATTTAAGTAGTTGGAAAATAATAATAATAATAATAATAAACACATATTATTCAATACTTTTTTTCTCTCTATTTTTACCATGAAAAGAGGTATATGATGAATTTTAGTTTGGGCAAAACAATACTTATAAATAAGTTTAAAAAAAGTACCTACTAGATTGGTGCCCTATACATGTATATATATATATATATATATATGATGTTTTTTTTTTTCAAAATTACGTTAGTATGTTGCTATTGAACTATTCATAAAATTATATTACAATTGTACGATATCAAGTTTTCTAGTAAAATAGTAAATAAGGTTATCGTACTCACAAGAATTGATATTAAAATTCTATTAAGTACTGTAATTAGATAATCTTTATCTAGACAATTCAAATTAATTGTGGATATAAAGTGATCAAAAGAAATTTAAAATGCAAAATTAAAGATCACAATGTAATTGAAAGTTTGAATGAAAATAACAATAGAAATGAATTCTAGAAGTTTAACTTCACCTAACTATCCATCATATCTTTCAATTAATAGCACCACTCAATTGATTTTTCTAGTTTATAGGCAAGAACTCAAAATTGTTTCTACTCCCTTTCTCAAGTGCCGAGTAAAAATTATTCTTGAATTCTAATTTTAATATCTCTATTCAAAATTGAGAAAATAAGAATTCATTAAATTTTATAGTTCTTAATAACAAGTTTCAAAAGATTCATAAGTTTTCTCAAACTCTATAACATCATAGGTTGTGTTATTCTAGTTATATCTCTAAAATCCCTTATCTCAAATACTGAATTCTAGAAATCAAAACATCCCAAAAGTTGATAATCAATTGAGAAATATAAAGAGCAAAGTAACAAAAATAAATCAATGCAAACACATCATAAAATTAATCTTAAAAATCAAGACATAATTTCAAGGATAGGTTACATCATTCCTCTAAATAAAAATACTTAGTTCATAATGAAAAATAATAAACACAAGCTAAAAAAGAACAAGATCAAGAAAAGAAGAGATGAGAAAGAAAAACTCTTTTTGGTTGAATGATAATTTTTTCACATAGTATTCTTCATTTCTTTTTGACAAAGATAGCAGCTACTAAAAGCCTCTAAGAACATTCTCCAACCTCTTTCTTGGATTCCTAAATGATCTACTTATATCCTCCCTAGCAGATAGGTCAAATTTGGCTTATACTGTTTAGCGTATATAGAAGTACTACAGTGCTGGCTTTAGAGTGCTGCGGCACTCAAAAGCAGGAAGGGAGATACGGGGGCAAGCACTGCAGCGCTTGCCCAAATTTTGAAAGGCTCGCTAATGGGCACTGTGGCACCCGTGTCTTTGGTTCTAAGCATTAGGAGCAACAATGTAGTGCTCGAAAAGTATTATTGTAGTACTCGAAAAGTAGTGCTGTAGCGCCTATGTTTCTGGTTCTACATGTCAACAGTAGCACTCCAGCACTCGAAAAGTAGTGTTGTGGCACAATACTGGTGGATGTTGAGAATTTTTGCTAAGCGGCGGCTCTGGGTGCCCATTAGGTGGCATTGCAATGCCCGTCTCTTTGCTTGACTATCTTCCTTAACTACTTTTGAGTATCTCTTCCATCAACCATTGTCACGAAGCTCAGATTTCTTTCTCTTGCACAAAATGTTAATATTAACATGCTTCTAAGAATTCAATTTTACTTAAAAATTTCAATAAAAATAATATAAAACACACAAATACTTTTGAAAACTAATAAAATATTAAATTTAGGGAGTGCATAAATTGCACTTAATATTAACAAAAACAGTCAAGTTTTATTTTTTCATTATTATAAAATAATACAGTACTAACTTTGAATGGAATAACAAGAGGATTAAACTAATAGCACAATCAATAACGAACGGAAATTAGTAAACTCAATCCCTGTTATTAAGAATAGCATTGAGCGAAGCCTCTAATGGGAAGAAACGTTAAGAGGAAAGAGAGACCTTCGGAAAGGGAAAAACGAAAAACTAAGTGGGAAAAGTTGGTTACGTGGCAGCTCCACGACATATGATCTGTGTTAAAAACTTAGTTCTATCAGGTTGAGTTAAAAACTTAACAATCCACTTTTCGAGTCTTGATCTATAAAGGGCTTTTGAATTAATGAGAAGTTGTTTGTCTTTAATTTTTCTCGTCATGATGAGTGCTCAACAAAGTCTATGTAAATTTTTCGATTTGACTCTAGGATATTACGTAAATATGTTTGGCTTAGGGTCACCATAATTGTAATTTTTGACGAGGTGTCAATGCATTTTTTTTTTTGAAATATAAAATAATTACAACGACAATCTACTTTGTGTCAAAACTAGAGTGATATAACTTATGGATTGAAAATATAGACTTCACCCCAGTGACACTACTACTTTTCAGTAAAATTTGAACATTGAATTTTCATTTGATTTAAAATTTTCTAGCTATTCAAACAAAACTTAATTATTGAGTTAAAAGAACAACATACTCAAGTGGTGAATATTTCATTGACTTTTCAATTTTTTTAGACCGAAAGGGGTGTCAGTGTAGCATAGCGGTTTTTTTTTTGCCCCGGGGGGGGGGGGGGGGGTTCAAGGGATGTCAATATAATTTTAACTTAAAGGAGGTGTCAATGTAATGTTTACAAGGAAAAAAGAGAGCACAGAGAGAAAAAATATATATAAAATAGAAAAGAGAAAGAGAGTCCATTTTTCGTTTTTTTTTTTTTCAGGGAGCATTTTTCTTTTAGTAATTATGCGTCCCTAAAAGATATATATTTTGAAAAGAATTGGCTCCAGATCTATTATGGATGAGTATGATTCTAAATTTTGACAAAGAGAATATCATAAAATCATTATATAAAAGAAAGTACGTTTTTGCATACAGTTATAATGACACAGTAGAGTTTGAAAAATACACAAATAAAATCATATGTACGCAAATTTAGCAAATTTTTTGAAAGATAGTTAAAAAAAAAAAGAAAAAAAAAGAAAGCCAAAAACGCTATGAATATAATACTATCTTACAAAACTTCATTCAAGCCTAATTACGCTAAAATTCATACTTTGGTATACTATATATATCATGACCCAAACCTCAGGAAAGTGACTGAAGGGGAATTTCACTAAAATTGGAAATTTTTTAATTTATAAAGAAAATGTTTTGAAAGTTTTGAATTTTTAAAACTGTACGATAAATAAAAATACTTAGAATTTCAACCAGTGAACTTATTCCACAGTTCATAAATACCAACAAACATAAACTGAATAATTTAGAAAAAGTAAATTTAAATAGTTAATCGAACATCACCATTCATACCTCGATATCAAGCTAGTATGACATATATATTTTACAGACATATTCAAAATAGTATAATCCATTTATTTAACAAGATTTAAATACAAATCTTAAATCTACACTCTTAGCATTACCAAATCACGAACTATAAGTAAAAGATAGCTTCTTAATCTGCTTCTTAATCGTCAATGTCATACTAGACACCACCTGTGAAGAAAGTACGAGGGGTGAGCATAAAATGCCTAGTAGGTTACCCAATTTCTCTTTTTGGAAAAGTATTTTTATAATTCTCAAAACACATACATGGTTAGTAGTTTTAGAAAGCATTTATATAAATGTTAAGCTTTCAAAATATATATAGAAAACCATACTAAAACCAAAACCAGATGTCCAAGTCAAAACACATAGAAAATCATAATAAAACAGGCATAACTGCACATCACATAAATCAACACTTCACATGAGCTCTCATCATCTTATTACAACTAGAGCAACTCATACTACATGTATTGAGTGTTCCTTGCTTGATATCTATCTCTGGAAACCGAAGAGATACCCGTGTGTATAATCCTACCAAGACGGAGAGACACTGAATGCCTACATCTATCGAGTGGAGATTGTTAGAAAACAAACCTCATGCGGGTTTATGTACTCTTACCGAAAGCGGATGTACTAGTCCTCCTACTACAATACCGTGATGTCTAAGATGAATCTCATATATGATCATATAAAATGCGCAATATGTGGAATCTCAAACAGCCATGCAGTGGTTTAACATTCTAGACATGCTCTGATTTTTTGTTTAATAGAATCCATTTTGTACTTAAAATCCAAAAACACTGTTCTTGAGATTTAACCAAATCCCAATATTAAAACTAGTACTAAATCATACATAAAATATCTAAAGCAGTCCACAATGTTTCACAAGTTCACAGTTCATTAAAATAATTATTAAAATAATTTAATTTAATAAAATCATGAAATTTCATTTTTTGAAATAAATTCAAATTTTAATGAAAAATAATAGAAAACAAAGAAATTGAATCCCCTACCTCGAAATGGTGATTATTCTAAGTTAGCAACGATAGAATAGTCCTTTTTTGATCAGCTAGTTGTTTAGACGGTCATTTCTCGATCCTGACACATTCACTTGAAAAAGTAAATTTTCAAACAGAGTCTTAGATTAAGAAACGAAGGCCACCACTGAATTCAGAACAACGAAAAACATTAGGTTAGATATAAAGTTTGTCAAAAATAGGTTCCGGTGTAGAACCGGCATGTGGCACGCAAAATAGTATAATTCACGAGCTATTTTCTCAAATTTCGTGCTACTTCATAAAATAGTAATATTTATATCAAAATTCATGTCTCAACTTCACTGAGTCCAAATTCGAAGTCAGAACTATGAAAATTATAAACATACCAGATTTGAAAATAATTAGAAAAATGCCCCTTTTTCAATTCGATAATTAACAATTTTCCGGTTACCTTTCAATAATTCAAAATCATGAGATTTCATGTTTCATTTTCCTCTTTTATGTGGTATAATTTTCTCAGGCAAAATAACTCAATTATGAAATTATTAGAAAAATATCATAAAAATTTAATATTATAAAAATGCTATAATGGAAAACTTCTCACCAGAGCCGAGTTAGAGGCCGAGATTGTCGAAAATGAAAGCTCACATCGAGACGAGCAGAACGGCGAAAGAGTTGAGCTGATTGGATGTCGGACGAAGAAAGGCCGATTTTCCGATTGGCAGGCGGTAGTTTCTGGTGGCCGGATCACGAGCTGTCGGTAGCGGAACAAGACAATGGTTACGGATGTTGAATAGTCAGAGGACGACAAGGATGAACTACAACAAAAAAGGTCTTTCAAGGCACTTTATAAGTACTTTGAAATGCCTTTCACGGCGCTCACAAAAATTCCTTGGTTCGAGGTGCCGTAATAGGCCTTGGCTACCAAAGCGCTTATAAGGCACCGTGGAAGGTCTATCAAGGTGCTTCATAAGCACCTTAGTATCTAGACACCAAGGTGCTTAAAAAGCACCGTAGAAGATCTCTACCAAGGTGCCTGATGGGCGCTGTGAAAGGCATCTTCCACGGCACTTTCTAAGCGTCTTGGTAGTACCAATGCGTTTAGAAAGGGCCGTGAAAGATGCCTTTCACAGCGCTTACCAGGCGTCTTGGTACATATTTCTATGAGGTATTTGTAATATATTTGTCTATATTACCCCCTGGAATTTTATAAATGTAATCCAAATTCATTATATATACCAAATATTTCAAATAAAATAGAGTATAAATATAAATTTACAAACTAATATTAAATTAACATAATAACTTGATCATAATTATATCCATATAGTCTATAAACTAAGTGTATATATATATATATATATATTAGTTTTCAAACCAAACTAATATGATCATCAAAGACTACATAGTTTAAATAAACAAAGATTAAGAACCTCTAATGAGAAATTGTATTAGTTCTTCGACCCACTCTTCAAGAAGTCCGTTGATATCATCTTTTGTATAGAAATTTTGTGCATTAAACTACAAATTCAAACACCTTATTTGTTAGAAAGTGATCAATCAAATTATAAATTAGAAGAGAACTAATAAAATATATGGTTACATACCATTGTGGTAAATGATTTAACATTGACTTGTTCAATGACTTCTCTTATAAATTTAGATATGTAGAATCCGCACTCAACATTTGTCGATTGTTTTGGGCACTATACATAAGCATAAAGTAAACATAAGTAATTTTAATTAATCTTCTACCTAACAAGTCTTATTAATTCAAGTTTAGTACCTTTATTAACTTATAAACTGGACTATTTGGTCTTTCTTTCTTCCCTTTTTCTACATTTTATAAGTTGAATGCACTTTGAATTAGAAATATGCAAACACAAGAATAAAAGATTAGCAATAGCAACCATAAGAAACTGAACTATAACTAACTGAACTATTAGATAACTTACTCGATCATTGTTAAACCAATTTCCTCATGGAGGGCTAAGCCGAGAGGATCTAGAAACCATATATAATCTTTGAGAGGATAAATAATAAGCAACATCCAATGTTCCCTACTCATAAAATTGATGATAAAGATTATTAATAATATAACACTTAACTTCATATAGGAAGTAGTTGATATGACAATTTGTTAAGTTTAAAATCTTACCCATGATTCCAAGGTGTAATTAGAAATTAATGTTGATTCTCCATGGATAACATCCGAGTTGCTAAACTTATAGCACGATCCTCACATGGACTACCTTATGTAGCAATTTCACTCAGATCCATAAACATATACCTATCTTGATAGCCATATTGGGTTACTAAATGGTGTAAATGTCTACAAGTAAAAAATGCAATATGAATTAAGTGTTGTATTGTATAATTGCCAATTATAGATACATGTATATATATGAAGTTCTATATATATATATAAAATAAACATCTTACCTCATGTATAACATAATAAGTATGGCCCCAATCTGTTGTAACATGCAAAACTCAATTATATCTTCTTTGAACACGGGCAAACGAAAAGCTTCACCAAGCACTTCTTCATCAAAGGGAACATGAACAACAACACCTTCATCCACTCTTTGAATGGTATTCAATAGTAATCTTATAGAAGCTGGTGTACCATCAACAAATCTAAAATGTATTTGTGTAACAGATTTTGCTCTTTCTTTGTGGATATACCCTTTCTTGTGTTTGAGGTGGTTGTAGTTTTGAAGATTTATTCTTCCCTGTTTGATACCTATTTATATCATTAAACTCCTAAAATCCAAATAAATGATGAAATATTAACAAACAAGTTAATAATTCACATTAAAATTCAATAAAGGATGAATATATTTGGAAAATGGGTCTGCAAACCAAATTATCTTCAAAGATGACAAGCATCTTAGGCCATGCAAGATGCGATCCAAGTGCGTCACCTACCAACCTTGCATCATCACTTAGATTTGGAATAGGAATTAGGGCTGTAGCATCAAGAACAATCTCTACTGATACAAGAAAATTATGCTCCCCTAATTCTCTGCCATGAATAATAGTTGATGAGGTTGACTCTTGTACATGTTCTAAAGCATCTATGTTATCACGAAACCCCACTGCAAGTTTGCATGCTCGATTTTATAATATAGAAAATCGAACACAATTTATAAATACAAGTAGTTAATAAACAAATAAGAAAGAAACTCATATAAACATACTTTTTTTGAGTCGTGAAGATATTCCTACAGCCACCATTGGATTTACATGTATTTCTTTGGTTGCACTTCTTCCCTTTGAACTTATGGTTGTGAAGGAGTTGTATTAGAACTACCGGCATTACTTTGTTATCCTACTTGAGTCTTAGCAATTTCTTCCATGAACTGTTTTTCTTGTTCTTTAAGCATTTGTTGCATCTTGCGTGTTTGTTCATCTTGCCATTATTTCAAATCAAATGATTGTTGCTTCTTTGTGGGAGCAGGGTGATAAAAATATTGTCTGTGGCTAACGTAAATCCCATTCCCCGTACACGTCCAAAATATTCAGAAGTGCCTACAGCCATGGTTAAGATATCATTAGAACCGCCTATCTCGAAATTTCTCCCTTGGAACTGTTGAGTATAATCTTCCTACAAAACATGTATAGAATTGAACATTAGACTATGCTATACTTTTAACAAAATTACAAATTAATATAATCAATATGTTATAATAAGCAACTTACAATTCTATCAACTATCACTTTGATTTCCTCAGTATGGCCTCCTTTTTTTGATACACGTCCTCTACTTCATAGCTCGGATCTATCAATACCACATCGGCCCTCTTCTTTTTCAATCTTGGCTTCTAATCCAGCATAAACCAAGCGAGATATACGATGTAGATATTTATTTTGTGTTACTCTTCCCTGTTGTACTTTCTTAGCTTCTTCCCATTCTGCACTAAGTCTTTTCTTAACAAACTTATTCCAAACTTTAGGTTCAATCCATGGTGCATATGATGTTGGTGGGTACTCTAATAACTATGGACAAGTATGTCTGTACTCATAAATCAGTTCAGTTGTAATCCTAGACTTAAAATCTCTCTATATTTTCCCAAAACTTTTTAAAGTTACTTTTTTTGCTATATAGTCCAATACAAATGTTTCCTAAATAATGTTAATATCAAATATATATTCTAATAAATATGAAATAGAAAGATTCATGTTCATATCAATATTATATATCAAAGCTCATCTTTTAGATCCTTTGGTACAAGCGTCCAATTATCAATGTTGATTGAGATCTTGAGACAAACCATAAGGCCACAAAAGCTTACTAAATGTTTACCTTCATCCCCAGTTAGTTGTTCCAATTTATTGTACGTGACAACTTCTTTTTTGTTATCACTTCTTTTTATAATTAACTCCTTTATTTGAGTTGTTCTTCTTGAGTTCTTTTTGTGTTTTTTTTTCACCTTGACTACTTTGTGATGGTGTAAATTGATAAATATCATCTTCATCTTCATTTTTCATGTCAATAATTATCTGTTAAATAATAAAACCATAAATATAGATAAAAAATTAAGATAGAAAATAATAAGCATGTAAACAAAAGAGATAATATATTTAAAAAAACAAAATATCAATTCATAAAGATATAAAAATGAAACAAAAAAATATAACTTATTCGATTTGTACCTCATTAGTTTCTCTCTCTGATTATCAAAATATCTTCATCATCATCTCGTAAATATGTAACATCACCTTCGTTAACTTCTTCTATCAAAGCCTCTGCCGAAACTCCTTTTGAGAATATTTCATGAGCAACAAGTATTTCGTTCTCATCTTCAACTCCTAAATTTTGATATTATTTCGATTTTGTTGCAAGAACAATTGACTATCGAGCATTAAGTGGATCATTGATATAAAATACTAGTTTTGCTTGTGTTGCCATTATAAATGGATCATTCCTGTGACCTATCCGATTTAGATAAAATAAAGTGAAGTCTAACTCATCTTCTCTAACCCCATAATTACTCTCCACCCATTGACACATAAACACCGGCAACCAAAATGGGACAAAATCAAGTTCTCAAATTTCCTCGATAATGCCATAGTATACCATATCACCCTCTATTGAGTTTTTATCCTTAGAACTTGAAAAGTATATCGTTTTTGCAACAATACTTACCCCACTATTTTGGGTTGTTCTTATGTTATCGCGGTCTCTTGTGCTAAAATGAAAACTGTTAACTTGATGAGCGTGATACTTAATTACATCCAATGATGGTCCACGTGATATCCATTTCAATATATCAGATACATTGTGTGTTGCCTTATTCATTTCAATTACAATCTATTCAAAATGTAAAATTAACAAGTAGAAAACCCAACATATTAGTACTCAAGCTCTAAAATAGGGAAAAAATGAAATAAAACTATTTAATGTAACAACTAATTGTTGGTTAATTGACTTAACATTTAGGAAAATCATGCATGCATGCAGATATGGAAAATATATGAACATATCATGAACGCAGCGGAAAAATAGTGGATTTAGGTTTTAAAAGTTTTACATAAAAATAGTTTTCATAACCATATAATACACATGCATCATATACAGGATCATGCACAACATAAATCAAATCTAGATACAAAACCCTAGAGATGAGATTAGAGTTTACCTCTTGTAGTGTGTTCCTCCTCGATCTCCTTATTGATGGTGATCAAACCTCCAACCCTAGATCTTCTTGTCTATGTTCTTGCTCTTGGTTGACAAAACGAATGGGCACCAAGTCGAAACCTTCGTTGGAGAACGATCAAGAATACTTTCTTGATCCTATGGAATACTGGGATATGAGATGAGACTATAAGATTGTAGGAAACATTTTTCTCTCTCCCTTAGCCTAGGTTGGCCGAAATTTCTCTCTCTCTCTCTCTCTCTCTTTATGCCTTATGCGTGTGACTCTATATGAGTTACTGCATAGTTTTTCCTCTCATATATCTTATATATATGGGACCAAAAACTGCTAATCCTAGTTTAATTAGGATTGGACTTATTCTCTAATTTGGGCTTTGGGTGTATTTTTATAAATATGTCCAACTCATGAAACATATTTATAAAAATACCAATTTCTGTGTAGAATCATTATTTTACACAGTTTCATGAAACTTATTTCCCAAATACCACCAACCAATTAATGAGCTTAATTGAGCTAGACAAGGGATCTAATAGATCCAAATAATCTAAGCTCCAATAATATGATAAATACATAATAACTCTTATTATGGTATTTATATAAATATTATTAGTAAATGGGACACTCCACTAAAGGCCCAATACTGCACTCTTAGATTAAATGTCATGCCTTTTATAGAGATTTAATCAACTAATCTTAATTAACCGATCCATCTAGCATATTCTATACCACATATATAATCCTTATACAATGTCGTAGTTGGATAGGTGAAATTACCATAATACCCCTTAAACACCTATTTACCTTTAAGTTACCATTTTTCTATCAAGGAATAATATTGTCGATAATTTTGTTCTCAATGGCTATTTAGACAAAATTATCAACCAATTCACAAAATGAATACTAAGATCTTAGATTTAATCATTCCATGAATCTTGAAAGAACCTAAAGTGGCATTAATGTATAGTGTCCTTAACTATTTGGTGTTCTTATCAATTCATAAGCCATAACCTCTAATATACCAGAGTTCACCTCTAACTTCATAGAAGTTAGTTTTTTAACAAATCAAAAGGCTATAACCAATGAAAACAAGTTCAGTCAAATATCAACGATTAAGATTTATATATTAAGAGCAAGTTTGTGATAATATAAGAATTGAGTTACGACACTCCAATTCTTTATATTACCTGGTCCCATTTAATACACATAACTTGTTTATATTGTATTAGTGTTTCTATCAGAAGTTAGATACTTCAATGATTTGAGACACATCATTCCCGTTGAGATAGACATATACTACAACTTATAGTAAATAAAGTATTCCATCTTTATTTACAGATTGTAAACTACTTTATTTAGACTTAGATAAAGAAACAAGTCTCCCCACAATTAACACTTAATCATATTTGTTTCTTTATACACATATAAAGTCATAAAATCTTTTTCAGATGAATAAAATATTCAATTAAGATAGTTTAATCGAGCAAATATCATAATTTCATATAAGAGATAGTTGTTTATACTCAAAGGGGTAAAATTAGAAATCTGCTTTTTAGGACAAAAATCCCAACACTAATTGGAATTACCCGTTCCAAAACCAACTAATAATAGTTCGATGATGTTCATCATGGATCCATTTCTCTTTTTTTGATTTCATTGAGAATTGTGTTTTGATCCAATTTATATGTTCCTTTCAACAAATCATTCCTAAAGTAAACTATTATTATTAAAGAATTCAACATTCAATCAATGAAAATCTAATTCACAATAAAACTTACTCGATGAAAGGTTGGACTTCAATTATATTTTGTAACACAGTACGATATGCTTGGTCTAGTTGTTCTCATTTAACTGTACACACGACACCACCACTTATGCTTTTATTAATATTTAAATATGCGGGTACTCTGATAGCTTCTACATTTGCCAAATACTTAGAACAAAACTCAACAACTTCTTCTGCGATAAACACTCTACAATGCCTCCTTTTTGCCGGCTTCGATTTCTAACATATCCTTTTAGAATTTTCATGTATCTCTCAAATAGATACATCCATCTCAAATAAACAAGACCACATAACTTCACTTCTCTAACCAAATATATAATAAGATGTATCATTATATCAAACAAAATAGGAGGAAAAAACTGCTCGAACATACACAATATTACAACAAGTTCACATTATAGATCGTCTAACTTGGATACATCGACCACCTTAGAACAAATTCTATTAAAAAAAAAGCATAATCTAATGATTGCATATCGAACATTTTTAGGTAATACGGATCTGATCGCTATAGGTAGCAGATGTTGCATTAGTGTATGACAATCAAGAGATTTAAGTCCAACTAGATTCAAATTGTTCATATCCACTAATGTTCTAATATTAGAAGAATAGCCTTCAGGAACCTTCACATTAAATAAAGATTGAGACAATTGATATTTTTCTTCCTTTTTCAATGTGAAGCATGCCGGGGATAAATACGTTCACTTCTCCCCTACTTTAAGAGCTAACTCTTTTCGAACACCCATGTCAACAAGATCTATATGGGCACTAATACTATCTTTATTCTTCCCTGGAATATTTAACAAAGTTCCAATTATACTATCACATATATTTTTCTCAATATGCATGACATCTAAGTTATATCTTAAAAGTAAATATTACCAATACTTCAACTCAAAGAATATAGATTTTTTCTTCCAACAACTCTTTGGGATTTTTACAACCTTCACATTACTGTGTCTTTTCCTTTTCTTACTGATATCACTTATTTTAAACTTTCCAAACCTAAATTTGAGCTTAGAGATTGATTCTAGTATCTCTGTCCCAATTAAAGGTTATGGTGCCAATTCAAATTCTTGAGAACTATTAAATACTTTTTTTCATTTATTAAATACTTTTTTTCATTTTTTTGTATACATTTTTGCGAGATAAAAATCGTCTATGCCCTATATAACTCAATTTTCTAGCATGTGTTAAGAACTGACAACTTGTTTTCTCATCACAAATAGGATATGCTTTATATCCTTTAGTGGAAAATCCAAACAAATTCCCATATGCAGGGAAGTCATTGATTGTTCATAGTAACACATCCTTGAGAGTAAAATCTTCATTCTTATATGCATCATAGGCTTTCATGCCATCGTTCCACTAACTGTTGAAGTTATCAATCAATAGGGCTAAATATACATCAATATCATTACCAGGTTGTCTAGGTCCTGATATTAACCTTGTAAGAAGTGTAAACTTTCTTTTCATACACAACCATGGAAGAAGATTATAGATTACAAGCATTACAGGCCAACGACTATATTTGCTACTTAGAGTTGTATGAGGATTAATACCATCCCCAGATAGACCAAGACGAAGATTTCTTGGATCACTTCCAAAAGAAGGCCATTTGTAATCTATTGTTTTCCAAGCCGGTGAATCGGCTGGATGACTAAGTTTACCATCTTCTATTCTCTCATTCGTATGCCATATTAGATCTTTAGCATGCTTACGATTTCAGAATAGACAGGTAAAACGAGGAATTGAAGGAATATACCACAAAACCTTACTAGGGATTCCAACTTTTACCTCTTCAGAATTCTTATACTGTTGCCACCTAGGCTCACCACATACTGGACAACAAATTGCATCTTTAAATTTCTTTCGATATAAAATACAATCATTTGAGCAAGTGTGAATTTTCTCATATTACATATCCAATGAGTATAGAGACTTTTTGGCCTTATAAAAGGAAGGTGGCATCTTAGTATCATTTGGCAATATCTCTCCTAGTAAAGCTAACAAGTCTGAAAAACTCTTATCATTCCATCCATATCTTGCTTTCAAATTATACAATTTCAATAATGCAAACAATTTTGTAAATTTCATACAACCTAGATAGATCGATTTCTCAACATCATTAAGTAATGATTGAAACTTAATAGGATCTATATATGTTTCATATTGTGCATCATCAATCATTTCAAAAAGATCATCATTTAAATTTAACTCATAATCATCTCTTATACACTTCTTTGACGAAAATCCGGTAACTAGAACCTTTTCACCATGCCGAATCCATTGTTTGTAACTTTGATATATTCCATTTAAATATAAGTATTCTTTTATCTTTTTAACATCTAGCTTTTGCAAATTTCCACATTTAATACATGGGCACAGAATTAAATTGGAATCTTTGATATTTTCAAGAGCAAACTCCAAAAAGCTATCAACTCCCTTTCTATACTCGGTCGATAGTCTGTCTGCCAACATCAATTCCTTATCCATTCTAAGCACAATTGAAAAACAAACAAAAAACCAAAACAAAACTTAAACAACTAATATAAAAAACTAACTAAATTAAGTACCATATAAAATTGCACATAATCTCTCCTATTTCTAGCACTAACCAATTGAGTACATAAAACACTAATTATATATTACCCGTTATTTAAAATTATTCTCATATTTCTAATTACTACTAAATTGAGAACTTAATTTATTTTTTAAATAGTCTCTTTTATTTCAAACAAGTTGCCAATCAACCAAACATATCTTATGACAAAATAATATCAACACAAATAATAAACTCAATATCTAAAACATGAAATTGGTAGAAATTAAGATCTCAAGTCAAACTCCACATGATTTCACCTAAAATAATTAAAAAAATAAAATATTTAAATTTATAAAAACTAAACAACAATAAATTAAAATAACATGAATTTGGATTAATTGAAACTAAGGATGAAAAAAAAAAACCCAAATTATGATTTCTAGTAAATAATAGAAATTAATAGAACATACATTCAATTTGAAATGTTTTACAACTAAATGAACTCACACTTCACCTAAAATAAAAAAAAAAGTAGGTATATCAATACCTACCATCAACAAAATAATAAAACATAACATCAAAAATTAGGATTAATTCACACTAAAATACTAAAACATAGCCAAAAATATGATTTCTAGTAAATAAATAATGCATGCTCAAGAATTTTCCATTTGATTCTAGATTCAAACTCTCAAAAATATAACCTAAAACATGATAAATATGCAAAATAATAGACTGAAATCGTGGTTAAAATAATGGATATTATAATTTTAGTGACTAAAATGGGTTAAAAGCTTAAATATACCTTCTTTGCCGAAAAAATGGTGAAAATGAGGGAAAAATGGGTGTTGGCTGCGGCTGGTGGAAGTGTAAATGGGAAAAATCAGATTTTAGATCTTTTATGAGCCATAACACGACGCCTTATAGGCGTTGTGTATATTAAATGTAACGGTGCCTTATAGACACCGTTATATCATTAAATCACGGCGCTTAGCAAGCACCATAGTTGTTCCGTGTTTATAACGGCGCCTATTAGGCGCCATTATATCTATTAAATCACTGTGCTTGCCAGGTGCCGTGGTTGCTCCACCGTTAATCATGGCGCCTGTTAGGCGCCGTGATACTCTGTATACTATCAAACATATCTGTATACACGCCGTGATAGTCAACTATTTTTGTAGTGACGTGAGATGGCATGTCAGGCTTGTACGGTGCGGAGGGGTTGTGAATGAACAGTGTAGTGAGAATGGATTTTCAGCTATTACTGGGGACCTCCGCGAGAAAGAAAGAAAAAATAGAGGGTTTAAATGAAATTTTTAGACACTGTTGGTAGTTGGACACGTGGTGTAATCTGGTTTGACTGAATATCTTTTTCAAAATTTCACTTTGGCCACAAATTTTAAAAAGATTATTTCACTTTAGTCCGTCCTTAATTATATGTTTGTCTCCAATTTGTAATGCCTTTTTTACTTTTGCCCAAAATGCACTTAGACTCAAAGATTTAATCAATTAAATACCTCAAAATTCAAAATTACAAGCTTGCCATTGACCAAAAATTACACTTTTACCCTAATAAAATTTTGGATTTTACAATATAATGCAATCTAGGAGTTAATTAATTTATTAACCCATTTATGGGATATAACTTATATTCATTGTTTTCAAGTCTCAACTACACCAAAAATTTTATCAAAAAAAAAAAAAAACAAGCTATACCAAAATTCAAATTAAATATATAAAAAAGTTGTGTCAAGATTCTCAATTTTTTTTCCGAGTAAACTAAAAACAATAATTAAATCTTTAGGAAGGCTGGTTGGACTATATATATTTAAAAGGGCAAAGGGTTGATCAAGTTGGCTAATTGGCGGACACCAAAATTTTGAGGAAAAAAAAAAAGAAACGAAGAAAAAAGGGTTGGCTAATTGGCAGCTTGACTTGGACGCAAGGCTGATCTAGTCTCGTCCATTTCCTACTAAAGCCGACTCTACATTTGGCAGAAGGGAAAAAGGGAAAAGGGAGAGGAAAGAAAAGATAAAAAAGAAAATTGGAGGAAAATTAAAATATGAGTTGTTTGGTAGGAAGGAAAAGGAAGACAGAGAAAAACAGAAGGAAAAAAATGAGGTGGGACAAATAAAATTTTACCCATTCAAATTGAAGATAGAAGGAAAGGGAAAATATTTTTGGCTAATAAACAAAGTAAATTTACTAAATTACCTTGCATACTAATTTTTAAAGCCATTATATTGAGGATAAAATAATTATTTTAAAATAAACTAATTTTATTTTTTCCATACATACCAAACAATTTTGAAGAAATGACACATTTTTTTTCATTTTACACATTTTTTTTTCTCTCTTTCCTATTTTTTTTCTCTCTTATTTTCTTTCCTCTCCTATCAAACATAGACTAAAAGGTAGCAATCCTGAATAGCATACAGCATAATTAAGAGACTTCTGGACTGAAATTACATTTTCACAATTATCACTTTTTAAAATGATTTCTTGGGACAAGTTATTTTTATTATGATTTATTTTATTTTGATAAAACGTAGTCATTTTATTTATTTTTAATAGTAACCTTTTTTTGGGGGGAGAGAGGGGATCGTAATAGTATAATTGACTATTGATCATAATGCAATAAATACTTTGAAAAAAGTAATCTTTATTAGTAATCCTAAAATGTAAATTGTGCCGAATTACTCGCGTCCAAATCCTGAATAAAATAGCTGATCAAGTACTTGAGCCAAACCCATCTATAATTATTGGTTTGGGTCAGCTCAACGGGGCTCAACTCAAGCTATTGGGTTGAATATTATGTTACATAAAATAAAAGACTTTTAACATACTATTTCAAGTATTATTAATTTCTCCGACTACTGTACTGTTTATTAGTAGTTAATTGGACTTCTATATGTGATCAGAGCTTTTAATAATAAGTTGGGTGGCAATGTAGTTATTTTCATAAAATTGGTGACAGAAGAAAGTGAAAACAAGTATTATAAGTCAAGTAATAAACTGCATTTTGCCCTCATTTACATTATACATTGTTAGAAGTTTAAAAAAACCTGGTGCATGCAATTTGTATGCATAGTGAAAAAAGTGTTTATCAATAATGCATGGACGAAAGTATGAACATATATATAGCATACCATGCAAACATTACCTGCTACCGTCGTTGCATATGTCATGTATGGTATATACATACATATATTACACATCATTATAAGTACGTTAGTACGTATAAAAATTGGCGTACAATCGAATTGCGGGGCAAATCTCCTTTGGCAGTGGGCTTAATTACTCACCTGCACATGATTTTTAAATAAGTGCATTATGAGTTCGCCACCTGCCAAAGGAGAACTTACCCAGTAATTCATGCGTACGTATATACACTAGTCTAGCTAGTCTTGCTAGGTCACTCGAAAATGAAGTACTGATATATGTTTTTATTTTATTATATGTGTATATATATATATATATATATTTTTTTTGGCGATGAGCAGTTTCTAACTCTTGTTGTATATTTATAGATGATAAGAAAAGTTTGCACTTTTCCCGCAAACCGGATATTCTCGCACATATGCCTTGGTGCTGTTAGAGTGGCGAGACCTGGTCAAATACGCTTTCGTCCTTCAATATTGCCTTTTTTTTTTTTTCTGTCATTTCCTTTTTCTAGGACTTATATTTTTCCATATTATTATTATCAGTTTGTTTTTCTAATATTTATCCTTTTCTTATTCTGGCTCACTATGCGTTTATCTGAGTTTCAATTCATGTATAACTGAACAATTCTAATTCTAAAGGGTAGTGATGATAATACTTTAATAGCATGCGCGTAGATTACTTAGATTTTTCACTATAAATTAGCACATGGTATTGTAACTGGCTAGCTATATATACATTCCGTGCCTCATCAGGATTTTCGTACGAGCATAATATTTTTGCCAGCCATAAAATGTAACTTATAGATACATCCATATAGCAGTTTCTTTGTCTCATTAAACGAGGCTAATATACATATATACATATATATATATATATATATATATATATATATATATATACTTATCAATTTGATGACGTGTTCTCTCTCAGCAACTTAACCTAATTCTCTGCATGTTGACAAGCACTAGTCTGTAGTACTAACCTTTTTGGGATTCCTCAGCACAAAAGGCATTATTCATTAACATGTAGTATTAACTAGTTAAAAGCCAGAAGCGTGAATATCAAAAAGGAATAATTAATAATGTTTAATCAACCACATATAACACATGATACTTGTCAAAACATTTGTCATTATTAACATGTAGTAATTAAATTGATTGAATATCCTAGCTTTATATATCTCAAATATTAGTATAGTGAAAAAGATGAATATGGAACGTGTTGAACAGAGGAAACGGCCGGTGAGAAAATTAATTTGGACCACGAATCTATGATTTAGAAAGGGGAATAACCTCTAGCTATTGATATATGGCATATGCTATTGTTTCAGCATATCCGAGAACCTTCCAGTGATCTTTGTTTGTTCATTTCATCAGATGATCAGAATGAAAGAAAGGTTCTCTGGCATATTCAATATTGGAGGACTAAATTCAACGCCACCAAAGGTCAAATATCTAAAAGCTTCTTGTTAGCAAAAGTAGCAAGAGGAGAGCTTGTTTAGAGGAATCATGAATTCCATCAAGATTGCCCATTCAAATTTACTGGGGCCGGTTCTATTCTTGGCCAACCAAAAAAGGCAACGTCAAATATTTGTTTGCGTACAGAGGCGGTCACCATATGATCGAGATAAAGAAAAAACCCTTTTAATACTAAACCAAGCTATATATATTGTATGGTAATGTACATTTTATTTTATATTGTTATTGGATGTTTTGTGGGATTAGATCAGCACACGGTATTACATTTATCTAATAAACGTGCTCTAATTACTTGAGAATCAAGGACGACGGCGATTGAGCATTCAAGCTTTTTCTCAGAGGTGACTATATAAGTGGTAAGATCAATTAAATATGAGAAGAGACCAGCTCAATTATAATTATTTAAGTCCTGTACAAAAATGTGAATCAAATGCATGTGAAATTTTTATAAAAGGCAATCCTAAATTTTATGAAATGTCGCATTAGACGATTAATGACCTTACTATATGTCATTCTTAGAATATTGATATGCATGGAGCTAGCTAGTTCATTTATTTCTTGTCTCCCAGAAACATGCGTGACTAATAATCTACGTATATAATATTAGATCTGAAACAAAGTGGTCCATGCAAATAATAATTAATATGTGATGTGGTCCATCCTAGCTGGAGGAAAAAAGTGGCGATCCTTTTTTTTTTAATGACCTTTTGTTTTTTGATAACTAAAAAGTAGCGATCCTAAATCTCACAAAAGGGATAACATAAATTGGCTTTTCATTATCGATGAGTCTAATCGTAATCACAACAGGCGGCTTTGCCTTTGCCAATGAAGATTATGAAAAAGACGACCCAAAAGAAGACAATGAACATAGATTTATTAGAACTGATCGCAGAGCAACACGGGGTGCCTCCATCACATTTCGGATTTATGTATTTTTTTCGGTGATAGGAATATAAACTTCTAAATTTTAAACGGTACTCCTTCGTACGAAATCATGATCACTAATTTTTTTTTAAAAAAAAGTAGACTTAACTAATGACTTCTACTTATTACAAATTAAAAAAAAATACTTATTACTATAAAATTTCCACTTTATCCCATTAGGAATAATAGATTTTCATGCCTACTCCGATATGATTCGAACCTAGGATTGAGATCTCAGATAGTGAATGATCTTACCACTTAAGCCAACCCATTTTGTCACTATGATTCCTAATCTTCCTTCTTCGATTATCAATGTAATATTATACGTGTTTGTATCCATGAACAGATATATTTTTAGGATTCATATACAGATATATTATTAGAGTTAAATATAGTAACGGTCCCTAAATTATACTAATTTTATTACTTTGACTCTTATATTTTCAATTTACATAGTAATGATTTCTAGAATTATACAATTGTTATAGCAATAATCCCTTTATCACAAACCATTAGTTTTTTCAACAAAAAATAGTCGTAGATAAATCATATAATTGAGCATTAATTACTTGTATGAGTCAGAATCTTAGAATCTCGTTTTTACTCATAGTTATTAAACTATGCACTTTGCACAAGACTCAATTCTGTTAAAAAATTTAATAATTTCTAAAAAAAAATAATTACTATTACAACAATTGTATAAATCTTAGTAATCTACTATATAAGTTAAAAGTTTAGAATCACATTCTTTACTACAATTATTAAATCTTATACTTTGCAAAAATTTATTTATATTAAATATTTAACAATTTATGATAGAAGGATTATTGTTGTAATAAATATTACAAAATTCAAAGATTATGACTATGTAAATTGAAAATTTAGTGAGAAAAGTGGTGCAATAGGTGTAATTAGAGGGCATTTAATGCCACTAACACATTATTAACATCTTGTAGACATGCATGCACGCACGTGATTTTGTATTTTTGGGCGCGCATATATGTGTAAATGTTTGGTATCTATTATCACAATACTGTGTACACTATAGCAGCATAAAGAGTTAATTAGTTATATGTTTAAGACTGCATTAGTATAAAGTTGATAGGGTACTGGTGAAGAGATCATTCTGAAAAGCATTAAAATGAAGACTTATCTGGTTTGATTGGAAAAAGAGAACCAACTCGATACATCCAGAAATATCTAAGCCTTAGACGTCGTGGAAAAGAAACAGTTTTTCTTTATGGAGGAGAAAAAAATAAAAAAAAAGGGTTGAAAACAAAGGGAACTAGAGGAAGGGGGACCATGATAGCAATAGCAGATATTAAGAAGATGGAGAAGAATGATCCATAGCATATGCCATTTTACTTTCCTCGGAATATCCGTATGTATTGTGCGAATCCCGCGATATAAAATGAACTCTCAGGCTACTTAGATTTTGCAACACAAACCATATTGATGAAGATCAAGAAGAGATGTTTCTAAGGTGGAGAAGAATAACAGTGCAATTCTCTTTTGGCAGAACATGTAACACTAGCATTAAGTTAATGTGGCACCCTAGTTTCTGCCAAAGGAGAATTGCCCTGCAATTCAAGTCCATTATGTACAATACTACATGACTATACCCAATACTTATATTTGGCATGCCAATCGGTACATGACTTTATAGCTTCAATCTTGCTTATATTATAAGTTCCACCTTCTTTTTTGTCTAATATAGTTCATCTTTCCTTGTTTAATCTTATACATAATAGTTTATTCTGGTCGTTGCTTTGACAGGACCTTTTGTTTGTAATAGTTGAAACGAGACTAAAGAGAAAGGGGAAATCTTTGAGCTAATTAGCTATGATTGGAGTTCCCGGATGTTGATAAGCTGCTAGAGATTAAACACTCTTTCAATCAGTTTAGGCAATGTTGCATTTATTTATATGTAATCTAAGCTATGATTAAGGAAATTTTTGTACCAATGCAGTTCATGACATATATCACACCTTGCCACCAGTGTTTCTGTTCACCTCAAACTTCCTCCACCTTTTAAGCTAATCATGTAGTCCAAGAATGCTCGGCAAAAGAAAAAGATCTTTAGAGTCTTGTTTAGTAAATAGGTTCTCGAGGTACTTGTTCGCTCATGGAAAGACGATGCTCAAGATAGACTTTTTTCCCCCAAAAAAATGAGCTAGTTCAAGCAATTAATTAATCAATAATGATCTATGTTATGAAGATGATTTTATGACCGATCTCCTGGCTATCAATTTTAAAGCATTTTTCTACTAAATTTTGGTAGCAAAACAGTTATTTTGGACACTAAAATTTGATCTCTTTGCTACTAGATTTAAGATTTTTTCCTATCTGCTAAAAAAATAAACTTCTAGCTATCAAATTTTTCTTAGCTAAACGGATTTTTTCCTGTAGCAAGTAGTTAGCCCAAGGTAGGATGAAGCTCAAGATGACTACTTTTTTTTTTCTTCCAAAAATGAGCTAGTTCAAGTAATATTAAGGGATTTTTAGACTTAATTGGTGTGCTTTTTGTAAGTTCTTTCTTCTCCTTATTAATAAATTTGGTAGTAGAGGGCAAGAGATTGTTTTACTTGTAGCTAGGTCCTATATATATACAACATTATAATGTTCTCCCTCCCTAATCCGTAGGGCAAGAGATTGTTTTACTTGTAGCTAGGTCCTATATATATACAACATTATAATGTTCTCCCTTCCTAATCCGTTAATATAAGCAATGAGTTTAGTCATGAACTGAATTACAGTCGGAGGTGCAAAAATTTTTATTTTTCTTCCAAACACAAGGAACAATAATATTATTTATATAGAGCGAACTACACATATCAGCAAAACTCCATATTCTTAAGCCATATATAACTCGGGCAGCTCTCGAGAAAGAGAATACTATTAGTACTTTCTGGAAAATAATGAATATAGTCAGCCTTACAAATATTATTGGAACATTAAAAATGACCTGCTCTCTTCTCCACATTTAGGCATTGCTTGAGTTTTTTTAAAATTGTTATCATGCATATAATTTAACCAGTTACAACCACCATCGACCAATGTGGTGATCTAGTTACATTATAATGTCGTCATCGTCATCATCATTGCGTATTGATAAAAATTTAGAAGAAACAAATTTCATTGACATGCGTGATCATTGGTTTGGAAAGTATTTTATATCGGTAAGTTAACCAATTATATCTCGGTGTTTTTTTTTTTCCTTTTCCGGGAATATCTCTTCATAACTTCAAAATTAGGCTTATAAAGTCAATAGTCCTTTCAGAAAAACTGTGAGAATTTTTTTCTTACTTTTTATTTTTGAAAGGAGCCCTGAGAGTAAAGGCCTTTACTATGATTTATATTATTTGAAGAAAAAAACACCACATCCCCTTTCCATAAGCGTGTTAATAAATATCTTCTTTTCATTTTGTTAACTTCTTTTTTGTTTTTCAGGTGTAATATAATTTGAGTTTACTATTATAGATCTATGTAAGCTAGTTTGATATATTTATGTATATAATTCATTTACCAATATACGGAATTTATTTTTTATAATATATAATTAATTTACTAATATATACTATTCATTTATCACCGTATATAATTAATTTATTGATATATACAATTTATTTACCATAATATATAACTAATTTATGAGTACATATAAATTATTTACTATAATATAGAAGTTATTTACTAGTCCATATAATTTATTGACTAGTGCATATAAATATTTGCCATGTGTAAAATTCATTTGCTATAATATATAATTAATTCATCACTACATAAAATTAAAAAAGAATAAGTGCTACATCAATTAGATACTTGGTTTGATAAAGGGTGAAAAAAAATTGTAAACTTAATGAAATTATTAACTTTAAACTATTACCATAAATTCATTAAAAAGAAAAATAGAATTGACTGTTATAGAAAAGAATGTGGAGGTGATTTAGACCTACCACATAGCAGCATCCTTGTAAGTCTTCGAATTGGCATCTAGAATGCTCTTCAGAAGCTTGTTGAAAATAAACTTGTTTAAACCCATAAGAAATATTTAAGCCCATCAACATGAAGCCCAATAAGAAGAAGTTAGCCCAAGTACAAAACTCATAAAAGAAAAAAACCCAAGTCCAAATTAAAGAAGCCTTCTACCTAGAATCTTTTAGTGTTAACTAGATATTAGCTTTTTACATGTGAATTATTTGATTATTATAAGAAGTGTGTAGAAGAAAATATGTGTGGTTTAAATATTTTTGTAATTGTTTATTTGTGTGGTTCTTATTATTTCTCATTTAGAATAAATACCCTCCCATTTGAGTTCTAAGCATCAAGTAAGAAGCAAACCTTTTAAGAGTGAAAAGAAAAGAGAAAGAAGCATAGCTTCTAGTGAGTGAGTGAGTGAGTTTGAAGAGTGAAGTAGAGAATTTTCTCTTGTAAAAGTATTTGAGTAAATAATAAAGTTTATTTTACTTTCCAATAAAGTAGTATCAGAGCAAGGTTGTGAGTTCTCTTGAAATTCTAAGTATGCTCTGTGGTTGCAGGTTTGACTGATTTTCCACATCAGAAAAGAATTCTTGAGATTGAGAGTATTAGTCATTTGTTTCAAACATACTACTATTACATATCAAATCGAAGAACTCGACGAGACGAACACGCTGCCACAAGAATCAGCTCAATCGGAGTCCAAATGAGTCAGAACGAGTCGTCGGAAGTTTGCTGCCATAAACTGAGTCAACTCACTGAGTTGAACCGAGTCAAAGTCATTTGACCGAGCTGTCAGAGCCGTTGACCAAACCATCAGAGCCATTGACCAAGCTATCAGAGCTGTTTGACCACGCCATTGATTAAGCCATCAGAGTCGTTGACCAACTGTTGACCGGTGTTGACCGTTGACCGAGCATTGACTTTGACCCGTTGATATACAAGTCAATCTTACGATTTTTCGACTTTCTGCATCTATCTGTGTAGTCGAAATTTCTAAAAACTCACTCTGTTAAGAGATATGGCTACCGGCAGTTTAGCATCTCTTCAAGTTCCACCACTTCAAGGTAATAACTTTGATAATTGGACTATCAAAATGAAAGTCCTCCTTGGAGCACATGATGTTTGGGAAGTAGTAGAAAAAGGCTATGAAGAGCCAAGAGATGAGACAATACTATCTTCAACACAGAAGGATAGTTTAAAAGATTCAAGAAAGAGAGACAAAAAAGCTCTCTTCCTCATCTACCAGGCCTTAGATGACGACAGGTTTGAGAAAATCTCAAGTGCAACCTCTGCTAAAAAAGCATGGGGGAAACTTCAAATTTCATACAAAAGAAAAGAAAAGGTCAAAAAGGTCCGCCTTCAAACTCTAAGAGGAGAGTTTGATTTATTACACATGACAGAGACTGAGTCAGTTTCTGACTATTTTTCTAGAGTTTTAACCATTTAGAATCAAATGAAGCGAAATGATGAGAAACTTGAAAATGTTACGATTATGGAAAATATTCTTTAATCATTAGACCTAAAGTTCGAGAATATTATTACTGTCATCAAAGAAACTAAAGATTTGGGAGCTATGATAATAGAACAACTCTTAGGTTCTTTACAAGCTCACGAGAAAAAGAAAAAGAAGAAGCCAAATTTTAAGGAGCAACTTCTCAAGACACAACTTATAGAGAAAGAAGATAACTAATGTAACGAAAGAAGTCAACATGGTCGTGGTAGAGGACAAGCCCGAGGACAAGGACATGGTACAAGTCGAGCTCGTGGATAAGGTTGGAATTCCAACAACCACAATTATCATATCAACAATTTCGAAAGAGGAGAAAGCTCTACAAGAGGTCGTGGTAGAGGTCGAATGAACTCAAGGCATGAGAATTTTCAAGTTGAATATTTCAAATGTCACAAGTTTGGACATTATGCTAGAGAGTGTAGAGTACCCAATAGCAAAATTGAAGAGAACTTCAATTACGTTGAAGAAAAAAGGGAAGAAAATGGTACCGTACTACTAGCATATAAAGACAATAATGGAGGACAAGACAACACATAGTATCTTGACACCAGTGCTAGCAATCATATGTATAGGCGTCGATCAATGTTTATAGAGCTTGATGAATCAATCAGTGGGAGTGTTTCTTTCGGTGATGATTTAAAAGTAGCAGTAAAAAGAAAAGGTAAAATTCTTATCCGCATAAAAAATGAGGGGTATCAATTTATTTCAAATGTTTATTTTGTACCCACAATGAAAACAAATATCTTGAGTTTGGGACAATTCTTAGAGAAAGGCTATAATATTCACTTGAAAGATTATAGTCTTTCTATAAGAGATAACAATATGAACTTGATTGCCAAGGTGCCTATGTCAAGAAATAGAATATTCTTATTGAACATTCAAAATGATATGACAAAATGTCTGAAAGCATGTTACAAGGATTCATCATGGCTATGGCATTTGAGATTCGGATATCTCAACTTTGGAGGACTAGAGCTACTATCCAAGAAAGAAATGGTGAGATGCTTGCCATGCATCAATCATCCTGATTAACTTTGTGAAGGATGCATACTCAGGAAGCAATTCAGGAAAAGCTTTTCAAAAGAGTCGAATTCAAGAGCCCAAAAGTCACTAGAGCTCGTGCATACAGATGTGTGCGGTCCTTCAAACCAAGTTCTTTCGGTAAGAGCAACTACTTCTTGCTCTTTATTGATGATTTCTCAAGAAAGAGTTGGGTTTATTTCTTGAAACAAAATCAGAAGTCTTTGAAGCTTTCAAGAAGTTCAAGGCTACTGTAGAGAAGGAAAACGGTCTTTAGATCAAAGCCATGAGATCTAATAGAGGAGGAGAATTTACTTCAAAAGAGTTCCAAGAATTCTGCGAAGCAAATGGAATTCGACGACCTTTAACTGTTCTAAGATCCCCTCAACAAAATGGCGTGGCAGAAAGGAAGAACTAGACCATCCTCAACATAGCTCGAAGTATGCTGAAAAGTAAGAGATTACCCAAAGAGTTATGGACAGAAGTTGTTGCATGTACAATTTATTTGTCCAATCGATCTCCAACAAGAAGTGTGTGGGGAAAGACACCACAAGAAGCATGGAGCGGAAGGAAGCCTGGGATCTCCCACTTGAGAGTCTTTGGAAGCATAGCCCATTTGCATGTGCCAGACGAACATAGAACCAAGCTTGATGATAAAAGCGAGAAGTTCATTTTCATCGACTACGACACCAACTCTAAAGGATATAAGTTATACAATCCTAACAATGAAAAAGTAATCATCAGTCGAGATGTAATATTCGATGAAGAAGGTGAATGGGACTTTGGCTCTCAAACAAATGACTACAATTTCTTTCCACAATTTGAAGATATGGAAACACCAGTAAAGCAAGTAAGAGAAGTCCATCAAGAGGCTATTACTCCACCTTCCTCACTGACATCATCCACTCATAAAGATTCATCTCCATCTTTCTTAACTGAGAGGCATGAAGAACATATAAGAAGTCTTGAAGATCTATATGAGGTGACTGATAGACTTGAAAAACCTTACTCTATTTTGCCTATTTGCTGATTGTGAACCGGTGAACTTCCAAGAGGCTGTACAAGATGAGAAATGGAGGAATGCGATGAATGAAGAAGTCAAAGCCATAGAGAAGAATGACACTTGGGAACTATCCACTCTTCCTAAAGGTCATAAAGCTATTGGTGTAAAATGGGTGTACAAGATGAAGAAAAATGCCAATGGAGAGGTAGAAAGATACAAAGCAAGGCTAGTCGCAAAAGGCTATAGTCAAAGAGCCGGCATTGACTACGACGAGGTATTCGCTCCTGTTACACGACTAGAAACTATAAGACTAATTATTTCTCTTGCTGCTCAGAACAAATGGAAGATTCATCAGATGGATGTAAAGTCCGCATTTCTAAATAGAGTTCTTGAAGAAGAGGTTTATATCCAACAACCATTGGGTTATGAGATGAAATGGTATAAAGATAAGGTTTTGAAGCTGAAGAAGGCTCTTTACGGTCTAAAGCAAGCACCAAGAGCATGGAACAGCCGAATTGACAAATATTTCCAAGAGAATGGATTCATTAAGTGCCTTTATGAACATGCTCTCTATGTTAAGACTAAATATGGAGATATTTTGGTCGTATGCTTGTATGTGGATGATCTCATATTCACTGGAAACAATCCAAGGATGTTTGACGAATTCAAGAGAGTAATGACACATGAGTTTGAAATGACAGACATCGGACTTATGACATATTACATCGGCATAGAGGTCAAGCAAAAGGAAGAAGGCATCTTTATCTCCCAAGAAAGCTATACAAAGGAGATCCTAAAGAAGTTCAATATGGATGATTACAAGCCAATAAGTACACTGGTGGAGTGTGGAATAAAATTATTCAAAGATGATGAAGCAGAAAAGGTGGATCCAATACTCTTTAAGAGCCTTGTTAGATGCCTTAAGTACTTGACATGTACAAGATCCGATATTCTCTATGCAACTGGACTAGTGATTCGTTACATGGAAACTCCAACAACTATTCACTTCAAAGCTGCAAAAATAATTCGCCATTACCTAAAAGGTATAATCAATCTTGGCTTGTTCTATTCAGTTTCTAATGATTACAAACTCCTTGGTTACAATGATAGTGATTGGGACAGAGATACTGATGATCGAAAAAGCACAACTGGTACTGTGTTTTTCATGGGAGAAACTGCTTTCACCTGGGTATCTAAGAAACAACCGATTGTCACCCTTTCAACATGCGAAACTGAGTATGTAGCTGCTACGTCATGTGTTAGTCATGCAATCTGGCTAAGAAGGTTGTTGAAAGAGTTAAACATGCCTCAAAAGGAGCCAACGAAGATTTGTATTGACAATAAGTCAGCAATAGCTTTGGCTAAAAAACCAGTCTTTCATGACCGAAGTAAGCATATCGATACTCACTATCATTACATAAGAGAATGTGTTGCAAATAAAGAAGTACAATTGGAGTATGTGAGATCACATCATCAGATTGCTGATAATTTCACCAAGCCACTCAAGTTTGAAGATTTTACAAGATTAAGAAATTTACTTGGTATTATAAAACAAGTTTAAGGGGAGGGGGTGTTGAAAATAAACTTGTTTAAGCCCATAGGAAATATTTAAGCCCATCAACATGAGGCCCAATAAGTTGGAGTTAGCCTAAGTGCAAAACTTATAAAAGAAAAAAGCCCAAGTCCAAATTAAAGAAGCCTTCCACCTAAAAGTTAGCTAGATATTAGCTTTTTACATTATTATTAGAAGTGTGTAGAAGAAAATATGTGTGGTTTAAGGATTTTTGTAATTGTTTATTTATGTAGTTCTCATTGTTTCTCATGTAGTATAAATACCCCTCCCATTTGAGTTCTAAGCATCAAGTAAGAAGCAAAGTTTTTAAGAGTGAAGAGAAGAGAGAAAGATGCATAGCTTCTAGTGAGTGAGTGAGTGAGTGAGTGAGCTTGAAGAGTGAAGTTGAAAATTTTCTCTTGTAAAAGTATTTGAGTGAATAATAAAGTTTGTTTTACTTTCCAACAAAGCTCAGTTATCCAAGCCATCTGAATTGAAAGCAAGGACGATTGGGCTTGTTCCTCAAGCTTCGCGGTCAGAGGAACCGCGGCCGCATTCTCCTCGAACACTTGCTCAAGAGATTGGCATGATCGACGTGCTATGCGGAGGTAACTTATCACGTAGCGAGTGATCGGATGAAGGCTGCTGCAACACACAGCCTCGACTCACCGTCCTCAACTCCCTTACAAAAAGGAAACAAATACTAAACTATACACCCAAAAGTAGTAAAAATATTGCGAAAAATTTCTAAGCAATATCTTTAAATGATCTTAAATATCATTCAGTTAACCTAATATTAGAGTTCTCTCCCTATCTATCTTAATTTCACTCCGTTAGGTTTTGCAGAAAGTGAAAATTTTTGTCTTAGGTGACTTCTTTACCAAAGAGGAGGATCTCCGTTCTCTTCTCTCCCTCTCTATCTTTTTCTAGACTGTTTTCCCATTTTTTTTTTGTTTTTATTTTCAAATAATCATTCTATTTGTGAAGGCAAAGTTTCACCTAAATATAGATGTATGGTGATATTTTAGTACACTAAAATTTAAATCTGTGGTAATTTGAGTTGTTTCTAATATTTTCTTTGTTAGTATTGTGGTTATCCTTTAAATTTGTATTATTTTTTATTCAGACCTAGAGAAATTATTACTATTGTAGATTAAGTTGGTAGAATCTCTCTTGATGAATCAATCAGAAGTGTCAATCAATACAAGAAAAATGGTCTATAACAACGACTTTTACTGTCTAAAAGTAGTTGTTATAGATCAGATTGTCGCCGCTATATGTTTATAGTGACGACAAAGTCATCGTAATGTAGTCGTCGCTATATGTCAGTCGGTATAGATCCTTACAGCGACGACATATTTTATCACCGCTATAAATAACCTATGACGACGACAAAATATCATCGTTATAGACACATTTTTTTAAAAAAATATATATATTATTTAATACTTATAGCCATGACAAATGTCGTCGCTATATATGTCATAGATTTTAAAAAAATTGTAATTAGTTTAATTAATCTAAATTAATTCTTAAATCATTACTTTCAAAAGATTAACAATAAAGTTATATACAAAAATTTAAATCAATCTAGAAAAAAACTACCAATAAAAAATAAACCTCAAAATCAAAGTCAAAAATTAAAACTAACACTCTTAAACAAATATATTCTATACTTTAAAAATAAAACTATTAATAAATTCTGTAAACCAAAATATATATTTCAGAAAAAGTATATTCAACCTCAAATCAATATATGCTCCAAAAATTATAATACAAAATCTACATATTCATATAAATATCTAAAACATTAATTAATCCATATATTTAAAAAAATCAATTTAACTACATTAGAATTTAGGGAAACTTGCCTCTCTAATGAAGAAAAAACTTGAAATCTAAAATAAAACAAACCTGAGTAACAATTAATCAAAGAAACAAAAAACGAGTATTCATAACAAAATATTTACACAAATACATGTAAGGAAAAAAAATATATAGGCATATATATATATATATATATATATGAATATATATGGGTACTAATCTAGTAGGTATTCTTTTTTTTTTTTTAACCTATGCATAGATATCAATTTGACCAATGAAAATTTATCATGCATATTATTTTATAGTGAAAAATAGAAGAGAAATATCATCGATGATACACTTTTTTTATACATTTCATTATGGCCGTTAGATCCTCATCTAATGATGATCCAACGTTTAAAACAAATACATACTGGATTGACAACCAATATATGTTAGTGAGAAATGAGAGGTAGCAAGAGAGAGTAAAAATCAGAGAAAAAGAGAGGGAGTGGGGTTTGGAGAGAATGGGTGAATGAATGAGAGAATAAAATAAGAAGAAAAATATTTGAGATTTTATATAGCATCTATAGTGACAACATTAGTAAAGTCGCAGCTATAGCCCAAATGACATCATTTCATTTAAATTTCAATATTAAGTATAGTAAACGTTACTGCTTAAAATTTCATTTAAAACTAATAGCGATGATTTTTGTCGTCGCTATAGGTAAAATAAAATAATTTGTTCAAGTTTTTAAATTTAGAGCATTAAAACCTATAGAAGCGACAATTATCATCATTATAGGTTAAATATATTAAATTAATTATTATTTTTTTATATTAAAAAATGATTGAAAATAATTTATAATGATAATATTTGTCGTCGCTATAGGTTAAATATATTAATTTTTTTATTTTCTACTTTTTAACCTTTAAAAAAAATTAAAATTTAGAAAGTGAACTCTATAATAACGATATTTGTCACTATTATAGAGTCTATAGAGCACTACTTTTGCTCGCCAAATCTATAGTGACGACATAAAAATGTCGTTGATATAGATAACCCTATAGCGGCAACACGATATCATCGTTATAGGTTTATTTTCTTGTAATGAATTTGAGTAATGAATAATCATAACAAGCTATTGATGAGATCTATTCAATCCTTCATGGAGTTTTTCTCAAAGATCATTGTCGGGGACTACCTTCGCTCTAAGATCTTTGAAAAATTTTCTATATCCAAATTTATGAATTAATTTCCTGATTCTTATTATAAGAAGTTCTATTTAACTTAATTCGGTATTGTAGCCCTTATGAGAATTTTAATGAAATTTTTTTCTTTCAAGGAAAAAAGTCATTCATTTCAGTTTTATATATTAACACAAAATAAACATGTTACTTATCAATAAGATCGAAATCATTTTACTAGATCACTAGGGCTAGATGTTGTCTGTGTTGAAAATAAATTTGTTTAAGCTTATAGGAAGTATTCTAGGCCCATCACATGACGCCCAATAAATTGGAATTAGCCTAAGAGTAAAACTCATAAAATAAGAAGTCTAAGTTCAAAAGAAGAAACCTTCCACCTAGAATCTTCTAGTGTTAGCTAGATATCGGTTTTTTTGCATGTGATTACGTAGATTATTATTGGAAGTGTGTAGAAGAAAATATGTGTGCCTTAAAGATTTTTGTAATTATTTATTTATACAGTTCTCCTAGTTTCTCATGTAGTAAAAATACCCCTCCCTATTTGAGTTCTAAGAATCACGTAAGAAGCAAAGTTTTTAAGAGTAAAGAGAAGAAAGACAGAAGCATAATTTTTAGTGAGTGAGTCAACTTGAAGAATAAAATTGAGAATTTTCTCTTATAATAATATTTGAGTGAGTAATAAAGCTTGTTTATTTCCAACAGTCTACTATTTGTTACGTACATATTCATGCCTGCGTGGTGTTCAGGTACTTCTAGCAAACACATATATATATATATATCTATTAATATACATATATACACATCAATATAACATATAATTAATTAGAAATATGTGTTAATATATATATATATATATCAGGATTAGACCACCTTTGACGTTTATTATCATTCTATATTCTATAGAATCTGTTGCTGATATTTTATAAACTGCAGTACTGAAATTGACGGGCGACTGGCCCATATATATTCAAGTTTTGGTGCTCTATATAATAAATAAAATTCTCGCACTAAAATAAAATAAAAAAAGTGCTTAGACAAATATTATAGATAGAGTAAGATACAGTTAAACAATAAACTTGACTAATTAATCACAATAAGAAGTAACAGTACTACCGAAGAACGAAATGATGACATTTGGGTAGGTGAAACAAAATTCTGCAGGAGAATTGCTCGGTAAATCTCCTTTGGCAGGGGCTACACAGTAGGATAGCGTGGTACCAACCACACAAGATTCCAATAACAATGGCTTCCTGCCAATGTTTGGTTTCGCCGTGTAATTCATCTGCAACTCCACTTCTAACTCAACCAGTGTGGTTACTGAGTTCATGAGGACCATATGGAGATTTCTTATTATTTGTACCTTCCAATAGAAGCATAAACGGTGGAACAATGTCTATTTCCATGTTTGTGCTTTGGGGCATTCCAGTGTATATAATTTCATACTGAAATTAATTACTATGACAGAAAAGTTAAAAAGAATAAAAATAATACTACCTATCTCCAAAAAAAAAAAGTATAATACTAATTTAGACCAGCTGTAAAATTTAATAAGTAATAGTCAGAGACCTGTGTAGAAGAAAAGATGATACTGGGTGTACCAAGATTGTTGCTAAATTTTTGATATTAATACGTTTGGCATATAAGTTGTCATTATTTAGTTGGTGTATTAGAACTTATCACAAATATATTATCATTTTCACGAATTGAATGATGCCAATTTATATGCCATATGTATTAGTATTAAAATTTTAATACAAATTTAGGTACACCTAGTATTATTCGTAGAAGACTTTACAAGATTAAGAAACTTACTTGTTATTATTATGTTTAAGGGGAGATGTTGAGAATAAACTTGTTTAAGCCCATAAGAAGTGTTCTAGGCTCATCAACATTAGGCCCAATAAGTTGGAGTTATCCGAAGTACAAAGCTCATAAAAAAGAAGTCTAAGTCCAAATTGAAGAAACCTTCTACCTAGAATCTTTTAGTGTCAGCTAGATATTAGTTTTTTTGTATTTGATTACTTAGATTATTATTAAAAGTGCAAACAAGAAAATATGTGTAGCTTAAGGATTTTTAAATGTTTATTTGTGTAGTTTTTTTTGTTCCTCGTGTAGTATAAATACCCTCCTCTATTTAAGTTCTAAGCATCACGTAAGAAGCAAAGTTTCTAAGAGTAAAGAGAAGAGAGATCTATTCTGTCACGATTGAAAATCTAAGGCCATGACTTTTGGTAAATTTAAGTGAAAACAGTGATAAACAGAAATTCCCAAAATTTTCAGAAAAAGTCGAGTACTTAAAATTTAAGTTTTAGTCCTCAAGAATAAGTAAATTTTAATATTAGACCAACTCGAGAAATCATAACATTATCTATTAGTTTTAAATTTCCAAGGTATTTTTAATTTTAAGTTTAGAGACATGATAAAAGATAAATTTTAGAAACTTTTTATTTAAATCATTAAGTTTAATGAAAGTATTCAATTTAAAACCATAGGCCCATAGTTAAAATAATTTTCATAAAATCATTTCTATGTCTAAGTACTCGATTAAATATCAAAATTATCCTTATACGTCAACTCAGTAAATATACTACTAATGGCTAAAAAATTTGACTTGGAAAAGGAGAAAATGATATAGAGTACGAACCAACCAATGAAGAGGAGTGGAACTACAAGTATATGCCAAACATGCTTGCCAAGCCACACGAATATTTATCACAGAATAATTTCAAGCCTGAAAGGGGAAGGAAGTAGGGGGTGAGCACGTGAATGCTCAGTAGAAAACTCAATTACCTTTTTGGGAAAAACCTTTTTAGTAATTCTCAATACAACTGCATAGTTAGTAGTTCTGGAAAGCATTTTAATAACTATGGAGCATTCGAAACATATATAGGAAATCTTTACAGAAAATCATACTCATACCAAAACCAGATATATATCCAGATTAAAACAGATAGAAAACCATAATAAAACAAATATAGTGCACATCACATAAATCAACACATCACATGAGTTCTCATTTTCTCATCACAACTAGAGCAACTTATACTATATGTATTGAGTGCTCTCTGCCTAAAATCTATCTCTGAAAATCGGAGGGACACTCATTTGTCAACTCCTATCGAATCAGAGGGGCACCGAATGCCTACGCCTACCGAATAAAGATAGTCAGAAAACAAATTCCGCGTGGGTTTACGGGCTCTCACTGAAGGCGAGTGTACTAGTTCGCCTACTACAATATCGTGATGCCAAAGACGACTCTCATGCATGATCGTATGAATGTGCAATATATATAGAGTCTCAAACAACTATGCAGTAGTTTAACATTCTAGATATGCTCTAATTTTTAATCAAAATCCATTTTGTACTTTAAAATCCAAAAATATAATTTTTATAGTTTTACCAAAATCCAAGTATAAAATCTTGTATAAAATTATATTTAAAAATATCTAGAGCAGTCCACAATATTTTAGAAATTCATAGTTCATTAAAATAACTATTCAAATAATTCAATTTAATAAAATCACGAAATTTTATTTTCAGAATAAATTCCAATTTTAATGTAAAAAATAGAAAAAAAGGAAATTGAATCCCCTACCTTGAAATAGTGATTATGTTGAGCTAATAAGACTAGAAATATCCTCAATTAATCACTGGGTTGTTCGGACAGTCGTTTTCGAATCTCGTCACGTTCAATTGAAAAGTTGACTTTTCAAATGGAGTCTCGGATTGAGAAACAGAGGTCACTACTGAATTCAGAACACCCAAAAATATTGGTTTAGATATAAAGTTTATCGAAAACGGGTCCCGATACGGGACTGACCCGTGGCACGCAAACAGTGCAAATCACGAGCTATTTTCTCGATTTTCATGCTACTTCGGAAAATAGTGGTATTTTATATCAAACTTCATTTCCGAACCTCACTGAGTCCAAATTTGAAATCAGAATTCAGTTTCGAGGTCCCGAACATTAAATGGGCTCAAAAATCCGAAAATTATAAAAATATCAAAATTTAAAAATAATTAGAAAAATACTACATTTTCATCCCGATAATTAACGATCTTCCGGTTATCGTTTTAACACTTAAAAATCATGAGAATGCCACAAAAACTTTCACGTGATAAAATTTTCTTACCGGAGCCGAGTTGGAGGCCGAGAGTGGTCGGAAATCAAAGCTTGAGTTGAGATTAATCCAACGGTGGTGGTGGTGCGGCGATCGGACATTGGTCAGCGGAACAGTGGCTGATTTTCCGATCCGAGAGCGCAAAATTTGGGCTGCGAATTCTCCGGCGAAAGGCGGCGGTTCATGGCGGCAGAACCCGGCGCTGATTCGTTGGTGTCTTCTGGATGCGTCTGGCACGGCGGCGACTGGTGGAGGCTCGGGTGAACAGTGACAAAGAGAGTGGATCGAGGGGTTCCGTGGAAAAGAAAGGAGAAATGAGGGGTTTTTATGCAATTTTTCAAAAACTGTAGCAATGGATCACGTGGCTCAATCTGATTCGACCGAAACATAAGTTTCAAAAATTCCACTTTGGCCACAATTTTAAAAAGATTCTTTCACTTTAGTCCCTCCTTAATTACACTTTTGTCCCCAGTTTGAAATTTCTTTTTCATTTTTGCCCCAAATCCACCTAGACTTTATTTTGTCCAGATTCAATACCAAATTTATTTGAGATTCTTAATTAATCCGAAAATAAAAATTACCAAATTACCCTTGATTCAAAAATTACTTAATTACCCTTACAAAAATTTAGGATTTTACATAATCATTCCTTTATAGAGTTTTTCTCTAAGATCATTGTCGGGGACTACCTTTGCTCCAAGATCTTTGAAAGTTTTTCTATATCTAAATTTATGAATTGATTTCATGATTCTTATTATAGGAAGTTTTGTTTAACTTAATTTGGTATCGTAGCCCTTATGTGAGTATTAATGAAATTGTTTTCTTATTAAAAAAAAAAGTCATTCATTTCAGTTTTATATATTAACACAAAATAAACATGTTACCTGACAATAAGATCGAAATCATTTTACTAGATCACTAGTACTAGATATTGTCTATATTGAAAATAAATTTGTTTAATCTTATAAGAAGTATTATAGGCCTATCATATGACACCCAATAAGTTGGAATTAGCCAAAGAACCAAACTTATAAAAGAAGAAATCTAAGTTTAATTAGAAAAAGTCTTTCACTTAGAATTTTTTAGTATTAGCTAGATATCAGTTTTTACATGTGATTACTTAGATTATTGTTAGAAGTATGTAGAAGAAAATATATGTGGCTTAAGAATTTTTGTAATTATTTATTTGTTCAGTTCTTCTTGTTTCTCATGTAGTATAAATAACCCTCCCTTTTTTAGTTGTAAACATCAAGTAAGAAACAAAGTTTTTAAGAGTAAAGAGAAGAAAGACAGAAACATAGTTTTTAGTGAGTGAGTGAACTTGAAGATTAAAGTTGAGAATTTTCACTTGTACTAATATTTGAGTGAATAATAAAGCTTATTTTATTTCTACCAGTCTACTTTTGTTACGTACATATTCATGCCTGCGTGGTGTTGAGGTACTTCTAGCAAACATATATATCTATTAATATACATATATACACGTCAATATAACATATAATTAATTACAAATATGTTTTAATATAAATATATATATATATTTATATATATCAAGATTAGACCACCTTTGACGTTTATTATCATTCTATATTCTATAGAATCTGTTGCCGATATTTTATGAACTGCAGTACTGAAATTGACGGGCGACTGGCTCGTATATATTCAAGTTTTGGTGCTCTATATAATAAAATAAAATTCTAGCACTAAAATAAAATAAAAAATGTGCTTAGACAAATAATATAGGTAGAGTAAGATACGTAATTTCAGTTAAACAATAAACTTGACTAACTAATCACAATAAGAAGTGACGGTACTACCGAAGAACGAAATGATGACATTTGAGTAGGTGAAACAAAATTTTGCAGGAGAATTGCTCAGTAAATCTCGTTTGGCAGGGGGTACACAGTAGGATAGCGTGGTGCCAACCACACAAGATTCCAATAACAATGGCTTCATGCCAACGGGTAATGGATCTGCAACTCCAATTCTAATTCGACCGGTGCTCTTACCGAGTTCATGGGGACCATATGGAGATTTCTTATTAATTGTACCTTCCAATAGAAGGATATACGGTGGAAGAATGCCTATTTCCATGTTTGTTCTTTGGGGCTTTCTAGTGTATATAATTTCATACTGAATTAATTACTATGACAAAAAAGTTAACTAGAATAAAAATAATACTCCTTATCTCCAGAAAAAAGGAATAATACTAATTCAATGCAGCTGTAAAATTTAATAAGTAATAGTAAGAGACCTGTGTAGAAGAAAGGATGATATTGGATGCACTAAGATTGTTGCCAAATTTTTGATACCAACACATGTGACATATGAGTTGTCATTATTCAATTGGTGTATTAGAACCTATCACAAATATATTAATTATATTCATCAATTGAATGATGCTAATTTATATACCTCATGTGTTGGTTTTAAAATTTTGATACAAATTTTGGTACACCTAGCATTGTTCGTAGAAGACTTTGTAAGATTAAGAAATTTACTTGTTATTATAAAACATGTTTAAGGGGAGATGTTAAAAATAAACTTGTTTAAGCCCATAAGAAGTGTTTTAGGCTCATCAACATTAGGCCCAATAAGTTGGAGTTAACCGAAGTATAAAGCTCATAAAAAAGAAGTCTAAGTCCAAATTATAGAAACCTTTCACCTAGAATCTTCTAGTATTGGCTAGATATTATTTTTTTTGTATTTGATTACTTAGATTACTATTAGAAGTGTGTAGAAGAAAATATGTATGGCTTAAGAATTTTTGTAATTGTTTATTTGTGTGATTCTTCTTGTTCCTCATGTAGTATAAATACTCTCCTCTATTTAAGTTCTAGGCATCACATAAGAAGTAAAGCTTCTAAGAGTAAAGAGAAGAGAGAAAGAAACACAGCTTCTAGTGAGTAAGTGAGCTTGAATAGTAAAGTTGAGAATTTTCTCTTGTAATAATATTTGAGTGAGTAATAAAGCTTATTTTATTTCCAACAAAGCATATGAGAGTGAGGTTATATGATTTCTTGAAATTCTAAATATGCTTTGTAGTTGACTAATCTTCTACGTTAGAAAAAAATTCTTGAGATTAAGAGTATCATCCATTTATTTCAGACATAGTACTATAACAAATGAAATCATAGAGATTAGTGAGATGAAGACGCTGTTGCAACATTCAGCCCAATCAGAGTCCGAATGAGTAGTGAGAAGTTTGCTACCATAACTGAGTCAACTCACCGAGCTAAGCCAAGTCAGAGCCATTTGACCGAGCTGTTAGAGTCGTTGACCATGTCGTCAAACCCGTTGGACCACATTGTTGACTACACTGTTAGAGCCATTGATCGCTTTGTTGACTAGACAATCGACCAGCATTCACCGTTAACTGTGTGATTGACTTTGACTATTGAGTCTTACTAAGTTGATATACTAGTCAATTGTAAGGTTTTTTGATGTTCTGGATTCATTCGTGTAGGTTAAATTTCAAAAAACTCACTTTATTAAGAATTATGGCTACCGACAGTTTAACATCTCTTCAAGACAGAAACTTTGATAATTAGACTATCGAACTAGAAGTCCTGCTTGGAGCACATGATGTTTGGGAAGTAATGGAGAAAAGTTACGAAGAGCCAAGGTATTAGGCAACACTACTGCCAATATAAAAGGATAGTTTAAAAGATTCAAGAAAGAGAGACAAAAAAGCTCTCTTCTTTATCTTCCAAACCATAGATGACAACAAGTTTGAGAAAATCTCAAGTGCAACCTTTAGTAAGGAAATATGGGAGAAACTTAGAATTTCATATAAGGGGGAAGAAGAGGTTAAAAAGGTCAGTCTTTAAACTCTAAGAGGAGAGATTAATTTACTACACATGACGAAGACTGAGTTAGTTTCTGATTACTTTTCAAGAGTTTTAGCTATTTCAAATCAAATGAAGACAAATGGTGAGAAATTTGAAAATGTTACAGTCAGGGAAAGGATTCTTCGATCATCATAATTTCTATCATCGAAGAAACTAAAGATTTTGGAGCCATAATGATAGAACAACTCTTGGATTATTTATAATTCATGAAGAAAAGAAAAAGAGGAAGCCAAATTTCAAAGAACAACTTCTCAAGTCACAACTCATAGAGAGAGAAGATAGCCAATATAGCGAAACAAGTTAACGTATTCGTGGTAGAGAACAAGGATATGGTACAAATCGAGGTCATGGATGAGGTTGAAATTCCAACAATAACCATAATTATCATATCAACAATTTTGTAAGAGGAGAAAACTCTACAAGAGGTCGTGGTAGAGATCAAATGAACTCCAGACATGAGAAGTCTCAAGTTGAATGTTTCAATTGTCACAAGTTTAGCCATTATACTAGATAATGTAGAGCACTCAATAGCAGAATTAAAGAGAAACTCAATTACATTGAAAAGAAAAGAGAAAAAAATGGTACCGTGCTACTAGCCTATAACGACAACAACGGAGGAAAAGACCACATATGGTATCTTGACACCAGTGCTAGCAATCATATGTGTGAGTATCGATCAATGTTCGTGGAGCTTGATGAATCAATCAGTAGGAGTGTTTCTTTCGGTGATGATTCAAAAGTAGTAGTAAAAGGAAATGGTAAAATTCTTATCCACTTAAAAAATAGAGGACATCAATTTATTTCAAATATTTATTATGTATCCACAATGAAAACAAACATTTTGAGTCTGAGACAACTCTTAGAGAAAGGCTATGATATTCACTTGAAAGATTATAGTCTTTTAATAAGAGATAATAATATGAACTTGATTGCCAAGTTACCTATGTCAAGAAATAAAATGTTCTTATTGAACATTCAAAATGATATGAAAAAATGTTTCAAAGCATGTTACAAGGATTCATCAAGGCTATGGCATTTGAGATTCGGGCATCTCATCTTCGGAGGAGTAGAGCTACTATCTGAGCAAGAGATAGTGAGAGGCTTGCCATGCATCAATTATCCCGATTTGCTTTGTGAAAGATGCTTATTTGAGAAGCGATTCAGGAAAAACTTTCTAAAAGAGTCGAATTCAAGAGCACAGGAGCTACTAGAACTTGTGCATACATATATTTGCAAACCTATCAAACCAAGTTCTTTCAGTAAGAGCAATTACTTGTTACTCTTTATTGATGATTTCTCAAGAATGACTTGGATTTATTTCTTGAAACAAAAATCAGAAGTCTTTGAAGCTTTAAAAAAGTTCAAGACTGTAGTAGAGAAAGAAAACGGTCTTCAGATCAAAGCCATGAGATCTGACAAAAGAGTAGAATTCACTTTAAAAGAGTTTCAAGAATTCTGCGAAGCAAATAGAATTCGACAACCTTTAACTGTTCCAAGATATCTTCAATAGAATGGTATGGTAGAAAGAAAGAATCGAACCATCCTCAACATGGCTCGAAGCATGCTAAAAAGTAAGAGATTACCCAAATAATTCTGGGTAGAAGTTGTTGCATGTATAATTTATTTGTCTAATCGATCTCTAATAAGAAGTGTGTGAGGAAAGACACCACAAGAAGCATGGAGAGGAAGGAAGCTTAGGATCTCCAACTTGAGAATCGTTGGAAGCATAGCCCACGTGCATGTGCCAGACGAATATAGAACCAAGCTTGATGATAAAAGCGAGATGTTCATTTTCATTGGCTATGACACCAACTCCAAAGGACATAAGTTATACAATCTGAACAATGGAGAAGTAATCATCAACTGAGATGTAATATTCGATGAAGAAGGTGAATGGGACTCTGGTCCTCAAACAAATGACTACAATTTTTTTCCACAATTTAAAGATGATGAAACACTAGTATAGCAAGCAAGAAAAGTCTATCAAGAGGCTATAACTCCACCTTTCTCAACAATATCAACCAGTCATGAAGATTTACCTCCATCTTTTTTAATTGAGAGACATGAAGAGCGTATAAGAAGTCTTGAAGATCTATATGAGGTGACTGATAGACTCGAAAATCTCACTTTCTTTTGCCTATTTACTGATTGTGAACCGGTAAACTTCCAAGAGGCTATTCAAGATGAAAGATGGAGGAATGCGATGGATGAAGAAGTTAAAGCCATAGAAAAGAATGATACTTGGGAACTATCCACTCTTCCCAACAATCATAAAGCTATCGATGTAAAATGGGTGTACAAGGTGAAGAAAAATACAAATAGAGAGATAGAAAGATATAAAGCAAGGCTAGCTACGAAAGGCTATAGCCAAAGAGCAGGCATTGACTATGACGAGGTTTTCAATCTTGTTGCACGTTAGGAAACTATAAGACTAATTATTTCTCTTACTGCTCAGAACATATAGAAGAATTATCAGATAGATATAAAGTCTGCATTTCTAAATGGAGTTCTTGAAGAAGAAATATATATTGAACAACCAATAGGTTATGAGATGAAAGGGCATAAAGATACGATTCTGAAGCTGAAAAAGGCTCTTTGCAGTCTAAAGCAAGCACCAAGAGCATGGAACATCCGAATTAACAAATATTTCCAAGAGAATGGATTCACTAAGTACCCTTATAAACATGCTCTCTATGTTAAAACTAAAGATGGAGATATTCTGGTCATATGCTTGTACGTAAATGATTTCATATTCATTGAAAGTAATCTAAGGATGTTCAATGAATTCAAGAGAGTAACGATACATGAGTTTGAAATGGCAAACATCGGACTTAAAGTATACTACCTCGGCATAGAAGTCAAGCAAAAGGAATAAGACATCTTTAACTCTCAAGAAAGCTATACAAAGGAAATCCTAAAGAAGTTCAATATGGATGATTGCAAACTGATAAGTACACTGGTACAGTGTAGAATAAAATTATTCAAAGATAATAAAGCAGAAAAGGTAGATTCAATACTCTTCAAGAGCCTTGTTGAGTGCCTTCGGTACTTGACATGTACAAGGCCCGATAATTTCTATGCAACTGGACTAGTGAATCGTTACATGGAAACTCCAACATCTACTCACTTCAAAGCTGCAAAGAGAATTCTTAGTTATCTAAAAGATACGATCAATCTGGGCTTGTTCTATTCAGTTTCTAATGATTACAAACTTGTTGGTTATAGTGATAGTGATTGGGCCAGAGATATTGATGATCGACAAAGCACAACTGATTTTGTGTTTTTCATGGAAGAAACTGCCTTCACCTGGATATCCAAGAGATAATCGATTTTTTGTAATTGTTTATTTGTGTGGTTCTCCTTATTTCTAAGCATCAAGCAAGAAACAAAGCTTCTAAGAGTAAAGAGAAGAGAGAAAGAAGCATAGCTTCTAGTAAGTGAGTGAGTTTGAAGAGTAAAATTAAGAATTTTATTTTCTAATAATATTTGAGAGAATAATAAAGCTTGTTTTATTTCCAATAGTCTACTATTTGTTACGTATGTATTCTTGCCTACATGGTACTCAGGTACTTCAAGCAAACACATATATCTATTAATATACACACCAATATAACATATAATTAATTACAAATATGTGTTAACATATATATATATATATCAAGATTAGATAACCTTTGACGTTTATTATCATTATTTTATAGAATCTGTTACTGATATTTTATGAACTGCATGTTGAAAATAAAGTTGTTTAAGCCCATAAAAAATATTTAAGCCCATCAACATGAGGCCCAATAAGTTAGAGTTAGTCCAAGTATAAAACTCACAAAAGAAAAAGCCCAAGTCCAAATTAAAGAAGCCTTCCACCTAGAATCTTCTAGTGTTAGGTAGATATTAGCTTTTTACATGTGAATTATTTGATTATTATTAGAAATGTATAGAAGAAAATATGTGTTGTTTAAAGATTTTTGTAATTATTTATTTGTATGGTTCTCATTGTTTCTCATATAGTATAAATACCCCTCTCCATTTGAGTTCTAAGCATCAAGTAAGACGCAAAGCTTCTAAAAATGAAGAGAAGAGAGAAAGAAGCATAGCTTCTAGTGGGTGAGTGAGTGAGCTTGAAGAGTGAAGTTGATAATTTTCTCTTGTAAAAGTATTTGAGTGAATAATAAAGTTTGTTTTATTTTCCAATACTGCAGTATTGAAATTGACGGGTGACTGGCCCATATATATTCATGTTTTGGTGCTCTATATAAAAAATAATATTCTAGCACTAAAATAAAATAAAAAATGTGCTCAGACAAATAATATAGACAGAGTAAGATACATAATTCTAGTTAAACAATAAGCTTGACTAATTAATCAGAATAAGAAGTGACAGTACTACCGAAGAACGAAATGCTGACATTTGAGTAGGTGAAACAAAATTTTGCAGGAGAATTGGTTGGCAAATCTCCGTTGGCAAATGATGCACTATAGGATAGCGTGGTGCCAACCACACAAGATTCCAATAACAATGGCTTCCTGCCAATGGAGGTTTTGCCTTGTAATTCATCTGCAACTCCAACTCCAACTCAACCGGTGCTCTTACTGAGTTCATGAGGACCATACGGAGATTTCTTATTATTTGTACCTTCTAATAGAAGCATATACGGTGGAACAATGCCTCTTTCGATGCATGTGCTTTGGAGTTTCATACTGAAATTAATTACTATGATAGAAAAGTGAACAAGAATAAAAATAATACTACTGATTTTCAGTTAAAAAAAAAAGAATAATACTAATTCACCGCAACTGTAAAATTTAATAAGTAATAGTAAAAGACCTGCGTAGAAGAAAGGATAATACTAGGTTAACTAAAATTATTACCAAATTTTTTATACCAATACATGTGACATATGAGTTGTCATTATTTAATTGGTGTATTAGAACTTATCATAAATAAATACATCATATTCACTAGTTGAATGATGCTAATTTACATGCTATATGTATTGGTACTAAAATTTTAGTACAAATTTTAGTACACCTAATATTATTTGTAGAAGAAATTATAATATCAAAATAGTAAATGATTAAGAAATATTAATTATCAGGATTTGAGACACGTGAAACTAAATTAAATATGGATTTATTTAATTTGGAATAAAATCATAACAAAGATTAGGATTGTATCTCACAAAAGAGGAAAAGGAAAAAGGAATTACAGCACTTTATTAGTTAGATCAGTCAACAACCTATTATAAATATAAGAATAAGAATTACTTAATTGAATCTAATTATTTTAAGTTCCAATATTACTGTTTTCTCAGTGTCCCTACCTTGACTCGAAGGGTCATAAAAATGTATCTTTCAAGTGGGAGCATCAACTTGAAGCAGTCCTAGTTTCACCATAATGTGCCTTATGAAAATGTTTATCGATGCTTCAAGAAAAGGAAGATCCAATGGCATGTTCTTTATGTAAAATACACATGTATATATATATATATATATATGTATATGTTTATCACCAACGTGTAAAGTTTTAAAATCATGGCTGTCAACAACCTGCAGATGGGCCCAAAAAGTCGATTTTATGTGTGCAGAAACTCGAGGCAGCACTCATCAGATAATAGAGGTTCTATTTCTGTACTATATATTCGTCTGGGATATAAACATCTCTGATTCATGAGGTATACATGTGATGCATTGATGTGAAAACATGCATATACAAACATGTTTCTGTACAAAAGCTTGAATTTAAAAAGTAGTTAAAGAGTGGATGAAGTTTGAACTACACCATCACAAACCAGCCTTATACAGCTGCTATATATGTCAAAAATTAAAAAGAATAATTATTATATCTCTGATTGCCAGTCTGTGCTTTCTTTATTTTACTTGAAAAATCTAGAACTATAATTTGACAAAGTAATATCACAGGATTTTCAGCAAAGGCATGAGGTCACGGTGACTTCTTATTAATACATAGGTGCTTATTTATCTTAATCTAGTTGGAAATATGTTTCAGGCTTCAGGCTTCAGCTACATGCAGCATTTGCCAAAGTTTTTAGAAGCACTCCATACATATATATATATCTCACTAGTACCTTTTTTTTTAAACCTATTTGTAGAGAGAAAGAGAAGACTATTAAATAATATATATTTATTGTTATTATTTTTTTTCTAACTACTCAGATTATTATAATAGTTAGATAAAAAAAAAAATATAAATAGGTGAAAAAAACTTTATGGATAATCAACCATATATATGATTCAATAGGGTGATAATAGATATTTTTTTCGCAACTAAAATTGGCACTTATTAATCTTATACGTTTTTTCATTATAAAAAGATAGAAAGACAGAGTATTAAATAGTGTATATGTATTATTTTTTTCCAACTATTCAAATCATTATAGCTATTAATAGGATCCAATGGTTAAAGACAAAATACCTATAAATAAATTAATAAAAATATCTAATGAATTAGTCTATATATATAGGGATCAATACAATAGGTATTTGTTTTTTTTGCATATTTATAGCTATTTTTTTTAGCCACATCACTATCTAATAACTATAATGATATGAGCATTTCAAAAAGAAAATAATAATAAATATATATTATTTAATATTTCTTCTTTATCTACCTTTTACCACAAAAATACATGAATTTTAATTAGATCCTATAAATAGACAAATAGAAAGAAAAATAACCTACTAAAGTAGTGCCCTATATATATATGAGATATAACACAACCAAATTGCTAATAGCGTGCTTCAAGTCGAGAAAAAAAAAAAAGTCGAGAAAAAGAAACCGTTTATTATGGATGGCTTTTGTCCATAACATGCATAGTAATAGGTTGTCCATAACATGTATAGTAATATGTATAGTAATAAACCGTTAATTTAAAATCTTTATATATATTGGAAAAGTCTTGAAAGTGTAATAAATTGACCATGATAAGTGCTACTTTTCTATTAACGTCTAAGAGCAAACGCGTTTTTGGAAGGAACTGAATCGGAAGAAGAATAAAGAAAAAAATGTTGAACTAATTACATATATAAAGAAAGCCACAGAGAATATATGCTACGTAACTTTCGAATTGTATTCTACATATTTATTTCAATTGATAGTACAAGTTCTAATACCAAAATAGCTATAATTTATGCCCAACAGGTGAAAGTCCTTCATCTATCAGAAGTTAGGCAACAGCTGCGCTATCAAAGATTCCATTTCCAGGCGCATCATATCCCCGCGGAGAATACGAAGCACACATCAATCATCCCTGTCTACGTAATAAGATAACACATGAAATTTTAGTGTAGTACACTATTGTTCAGTTAAAATGAAACAGTAGTGTTTGTACTTCCGATTCAATTAATCATCCTTGGATGAATTTTGCATCTCTTTGCCTAAAAAGGTGGTGCCTTTCTATACAGTAGCCCATAACTAAATATCAGCCTACATCCCAAATATCTATGATCTAAAGTCAAAGTTCAAAATTTCAACCAAATATCAGCCTACATCCCAAATATCTACGATCCAAATTTAAAGTTCAAAATTTCAAAATCTAATTTAATGAACATTCTATTAGTTGGCAGAATGCTTTTGTGTATTAGATATTATAAACTTATTTATTTAAAATGTGTTAGGTTATTTAGCTTGTTTATTTGAAGTGTGTTAGGTAAATAATTTATTTTTTTAAAGTGTGTTAGGTGAATAATTTATTTATTTAAGTGTGTTTGATTAGTAGGTGCTAGGTATATAGTTGTAAGTTTCTTAGAATTGTTTTATTGGATAGTTTAGATTAATCCTAAATTTGTATAAAAAGTATTTATTGGCAAGAGTTGTAATCATCTAATTTTCAATCACATCTTAGTTTTCTCTTTTAAATTCCCCTTGAGAATTTTACCTATTTCTTTTCTCGTTGTGAGAATGCAAGTTAGAGCGAAATCTAGCAATCCGCTATGTCAATTGGTACCAGAGCTTACTTCTGTATCAAGCAGAGCTTTCCTATTACCATTACCTTACACTATTTCCATAAAAAAAAAAATCCTTATTTTATCATCACCTTCATTATTTTAATCCTTATCATCACTTTCCTATAATAATTATTTATCACACATACACATATAACCCTTCTATACATTATCTTTGTTTCCAAATAAAAAAAAAAGAAACAAGAGGTGCATATCAAGGTTTCCTTCTTGAATAATTTGCTTCATTCTTTTAATAAGTTAATATATACATTTTTGTAAGCTTTATTTTTTTCTTACTATTTAGATTTTTAAGTATTCTATTTTTCTTTACTTTTAAGAATTTGTACTATTTTCTTTTCGATAAAGTAAAAAAGAAACAAAAGTAATTCTATTTTTCTTTACGTTTAAAAATTTGTACTATTTTCTTTTCGATAATAGTAGAAAAATTTAAAAAAAAAAGAAGAAAAGTAAAAAAAAAAGTGAAAAAAATGTCGGATAGAAAGTCTAGCCAATAAAATCTCGCTGTAGAAGAGTTCGTAACAAAGGAGTCAGTAGATGCACTTGATATAAAATTGCAGAATCTAGAGACAATACTTACAAATTTGACTCAACACTTTCTTGAGAAACGAAATAATAATTATGAACGACGGAGATGTGATAAAATTGATCCCCTTATTAATTTTAGGCGGCATCAAAATCAACTTTTTCAAGATGAAGTTTCTAGTGAAGACGATGAAAGACCAGCCGCGCCTAAAAATAACCAAGGATCTCAGTAAAATGACAACTGCATGAATATCGAGATTCAATAATTTAATGGTCTATTCGTAATTGAAGAATTCATTGATTGGCTAGCTAAAGTAGAAAAGTTCTTTGATTATTGGGGCACTCTAGAACAGATAAAAGTCAAATTGATGGCTTATCGACTCAAAGGAGGTGTGTTAGCTTGGTGGGATCAATTATAAGTGACACGTATTCGATAAGGGAGAAACAAAGTTCAAGGTAGTAGTGGATAAAACAATTGATGATCAAGTACTTCCTACTTCCATATTACGAACAAACAATTTTTAGTCAGTATCAATATTACCAACAAGCATACTGGACAGTACAAAAATACGTAACCGAGTTTCATAGACTAGTTGCCTGAGTGGATATTCTCGAATCCAAAAGTGAAAAGATTTTTAGATTTATTAATGGACTTCGTGTAAATATACAAGACAACATATTCAAACAATCTCATAATACTTTGTCTAATGCAATTCAACTCGTTTTGAAAATTGAAACTCAGCTTAATAAAAAAGCAAATTTAACAACTTCTTAATCCTCTACACCACCACAAAGATCTGATTTGAGCAAAGAGAAGGCCATAGCAAGACCACATGATGAAGCAGTAAGAATAACTCTTTCTCACAACCTACCAACTGCTTGATCACAAAGAGAAATAGCCAATAATAATACCAACAACCTTTATGTAGTGTTGAGAGGTAACAAATGTTATCATTATGGACAAATTGGCCACCATTCAAATCAATATCGTCAAAATAGACCCGTTAATCTAAGCACTCATGATGACGATGTCGGTGAAACAAAGGTGATACAACAATGTCAAGTTCCTTTCTCCATCGGTATATACAAAGATGAGGTATTATGTGATGTTATTGATATGGATGCTTGTCATATGTTGCTTGGTCGGCCGTGGTAATTCGATTTACACACTATATATTATGGTAAAACTAACACATACAACTTCTACGAAGATGATATGAAGATTATTCTGGCTCCTATGAAGCTGTGAAATAACCAAACAACCTTCACCAAGACTAACATTCCTTTTTGTACCTAAAGAGGCATATACTCCTACCAATATTCTTGTACAAGTTTAATTATTACTATCTGAATTTGAAGACATCATCCATTGGCTTATCACCCCTACAAAATATTTAACACTATATTGATCTTTTTACTGGAGCAAGTCTATCAAGTTTACCGTACTACCACATAAGTCCTAAGAAATATGAGATCCTACAAACACAAGTCCAAGACCTCTTCAAGAAAAGGGATGATTAGAAAAAGTATGAGCCCCGTGGTTATCCCTGTACTCCTAACACCGATGATAGATAGAAACTAGAGGATCTGTGTTGATAGTCAAGCCATTAACAAGATTACTCTACGATATTAATTTCCTATCCTGCGATTGGATGGCATGCTTGATATATTAAGAGGATCAAAGCTCTTTTTTAAGATTAATTTGCAGAGCAGATACCATTAGATTCGTATTCATCTTAGAGATGAATGGAAGACTACATTCAAAACACATAAAGGACTATACGAGTGGTTAGTTGTACTGTTTTATTTATCCAATGCCCCAAGTACTATCATGAGATTAGGTATTCTAACCCTTCATTGGAAGATTTGTCATTGTTTATTTTGATATCATTTTGGTCTATAGTCAAAAAGTGAAATAACATCTATAACACTTGACCGAAATTTTTACTACACTTTGTAAGAATCAATTGTATATCAACCTGAAGAAATGTTACTTCATGACCGATAGCTTAGTCTTCTTGAGCTTAACAGTAAGTTTTGGCAGAATCAAAGTCGATCAAGATAAGTTAAAGGCTATCTGAGAATGGCCAATACTAAAGACCATTACCGAAGTTTGATGTTTTCATGGTCTTGCAACATTCTATAGATAATTTGTGAGAAATTTTAGTACTATAGCTGCACCGCTCATTGACTATTTGAAGCAAAAGTAATTCCTTTAAACAGAAAAAGCAAAATAGAGTTTTGCTATGTTAAAGAAAAAACTCACAAATGCACCTTTCTTGCACTTTCTGACTTTGACAAAATTTTCAAAGTCAACTGTGACATTTTTGGCGTAGGAGTTGGAGTTCTTCTATCTCAAGATATGAAGCTGATAGCTTTCTTTAATGAAAAGCTCAGTGATGCAAGAAAGAAGTGGTCAATATACGAATAAGAATTATATGTGGTTGTTCGTACATTATAACAATAGGAGTTGTATCTAATGTAGAAGGAATTCGTCCTCAATACGGATCATCAAGCTCTTAAGTACCTTAACAACACTTCTCAAACTAAATTGAATACATGCTTGATGGATTGCCTATATCTGGAAGTTCACTTTCTCTCTTAGGCATAAAGCAAGACAATTAAACATGGTTACTGATACCTTGAGTCGTCGAGTTATGTTACTGACTGTTGTTCAAAATAAAATAATCAATTTTTATTATCTAAAAAACTTATACGCTGATGATGAAGATTTCAAGGAACAATGGGATAAGTGCATTAGTTAAGTTGCAAATAAACATCAAATTCATAATGGTTTTCTATTCTTTAAAAATTGTTTATGTATTCCACAAGGATCTATCAGAGAGCACATCATTCAGTAACTACATATAGGAGGATTAGGAGGACACATGGGATGAGAAAAAGCTATTTCATTAGTGGAAGCTCGATACTTTTTACCACATCTTAAGCGTGATGTCGAGAAATTTGTCAAGTATTATTATATATGCCAGACTTCAAAAGGGCAAGCTCAAAACACTAGGTTATATATACCACTTCCTATTCCTGATGTGCTTTGGGAAGATTTGTCCATGGATTTCATCTTGGGACTCCTGTGAATACAAAAAGATTCAGATTCTATCTTTGTTGTGGTACATCATTTTTCAAATCCTGCAAGAAAATTTCAGATACTAACTATATTGCTCAATTGTTCTTTCGAGAGATTTTTTGTCTGCATGGGTTACTAAGGACAATAGTCTCTAATCACAATAGTAAATTTCTCAATCATTTTTTGCGTACTTTGTAAACGAAACTTGATACTACCTTACAAATTAGTAACACTTGTTATCTCCAAACAAATGGGCAAATTGAAGTCACTATTCATATACTGGGAAACATTTTACATTGCTTGATCAAAGAAAGCCTTAGACAATGGGAGAATATCCTACCGCAAGCTAAGTTTGCTTACAACAACATACCAAATCATTCCAGTGGTAAATCTCCATTTGAAATTGTTTATACTTGTCCTCCGTTGCATACTCTTGACTTTGTACGTTTAAAAAAAACTTTTAAGGATGAGCATTATTGCCAATCATTTGATTAATAAGGCGATCCACATCAATGAAGAAAGTTAGAAGAGTCTATTGCAAAATACAAGGCTAATGCTGACAAACATAAAAGATTCACAAATTTCAAAGAGAGCAATTTTATAGTGGTTCATTTATGTGAAGAATGACTTCAAGTAGGAGAATATAATAAACTCATGCAGAAGAAAAATAGCCCCTTTCGTGTCATTCAAAAAATTAATAGTAATGCATATGTCATTGATCTACAAGATAGGTACATAATTTCTAAGACCTTCAATGTTCAAGACTTGTATGAGTACTATGGATCAGAAGTCATAGCTCGAGCAACTCGACTACAAGTTTTTTTTTTCAAGAGGGGGAGAACTGATGCAGCAGCCCATATTCCAAATATCTATGACCCAAAGCCAAGGCCTAAAATTCTAAAACCCGATCTAATGAACATTCCATTGGTTGGTAGAATGATTTTGTGTGTTAGGTATTATAGACTTATTTATTTGAAATATGTTAGGTTATTTAGCTTATTTATTTGAAGTGTGTTAGGTGAGTAATTTATTTATTTAAAGTGTATTAGGTGAAAAATTTATTTATTTAAGTGTGTTTAGTTGGTTGGTGCTAGGTGTATGGTTATATGTTTCTTAAAAGTATTTCATTGGATGGTTTCTTAAACTTGTATAAATAGCCTTCATTGGCAAGAATTGTAATAATCCAATCTTCAATCACATCTTAGTTTTCTCTTTTAAATTCTCTTTGAGAATTTTACTTAGCAATCCACTGCGTCACTTCCGCCGATATGGACTGACTACATACAAGAAGAACTAACGCTAGTGACAAACTTTTGGCACATTTCCTTAGCTTCTTCATGATCCCAAGCAACATATATATAAGAATTATCACCCTGCTTGTAGGCAGACGTTGATTAGCATGATCATGGTCATATAAAGTGAGAACCTGTACATACTCATTGGCATATGTATATAAGTCTGAGAAAAGCTGAACTTTACATCAACTGATCATATATTCCTTGAGGAAAGAAAGCATCCTATATTTATGCCAAAGTCAGTTCTTATTATTTCTGTTTTTCAAGTACTGTCACTGTAATATGTATATGCATGAGAGAGAAGCAATAAATGATAAAAAAATAATTGGTGCATGTACTACAGAAAGTTTATGTAAGAGAGTTTGAATCCAAAGATTGTATATATACATAAGAATGCAGCGACACATAAACGTAAAATATTGAATCAGAAAGCGTACGTAGAAGACCCAAACCTGAACTCAGAAGTAGATAATGTGCGACACTAAAGTTCGTGCACTACTAGCTAAATAGAAGAAATATGAGTGCTATTTGATTTCATCACTCATTTCAGTACCAAAGAACACTATCTATTGCAGCAGAATTGCTGAGCAGATCTCCTTTGGCAAACAGTACTACTTCATCAATGCACTTATCTCGGCCTGGAGCATAAACATTGAACTAGGTTGACAGCCTGTCAAAGGAGAGTGCTCTGTAATTCGGCTGCAGTTCAGACATCTGAGATGGATGGAACAACGAGAACAGAGACGCATGAGATTTATAGTTTTTGCGGCCAGAGAACTCGTAAGTTATTTGCTCTCAACAGCTCGGGAATACTCAAAAAGACAAGAAGCTAAAGCAGCACTAACTTTATTCCTTTATCGTGTTATCCTCAATGAATTATTTCTCCATCTTTGGTACTTGAGCACAAATGCTGATTTTGGACAACATATGTATTGACACAGAACTCTTTTTACTAACTGATTGTGGCATTATTAAAATTGTAATATGTTTCTTCAGTGTCAAACCAGAGAGAAGGAATATTCATTTTTAGCCATACGCATGTAATTCTAGTGCTAAGAACATTGATCTAACATAACTCTGGCGATTCGTTAGAAAAAGGCGATCTTTCGAACGAACATTCATGTGGTCATTCTCTCAACATCAAAACAGAAGGCATCGCTTAAAGAAAGGTGTTTGTGGAGCTGGCTGTTTTTCACTTCACAAAAGGATAATGTTCCAATTAATATGTAAAATAGAAAAAAGAAAAATCAGAATATAATTAAGGAAATTCGATCAAAAACAGGACTTTGATCTTCAGCATGCATGTTCTTAGAAATATAGTACACATTCATCTCTGATACTCTTGAAAAGAAACTGTGGCTATAAACAGAGATAGTAAAAAACATAGAATTAAGATGAATTAGACTTGAAAACCAATAAAATTCATTTTTGTAAGGGATGAATGTGCTCAGAAATGCGGCATACATTCATCTCTGTATATATTTTAGAATATATATGCTCTTGTTAATATATATATATATATATATATATATTAATTACTGTTTTCGGAAGAAAAAGAACTCAACAAAAAGATAGGGGACCATAATGGCAACTAATGTCGCTTCATAGGAATATTATAACTGGCATCTTCCAGTTAACGGTCTTTATTACGCATAATGTGCAACTCGTGTAGTACAAAAGACTCGCAGTACTACCGCAAGTAGTTTAAGTCAAAAATCAAACACTAATCAGGGCTAAAAGAGAATATCATTTCATATAATATTAACGTAATGCACTTCTAAATTCTCAACGATCTTCAACTCCTTGAGTTCTTTCTTGTTTTCTGATATATTGCTTAAGGTTAGTATTTAAAATTAATTCTAGATAAAAGCTAAACCATAAGAAGTGTAAGTACAAATTCTCTTGGTCTAATTTTGATAAAGTAGTGGTCTTTGACATTTGGCACTCTTCTAGCTAGTACAAATGGTTTTTGACATTAATTTGATACATGTTAGAGAATGGACTCGAATTTTTTATCCAATTTTGATCTCCCAATTCATGTCCAAACAAATAAATAAGTGCCACGACATGTGAAATTTGAAAGTAAGTAATCCGGTTTTTTTTTTTTTTTGAACTTTATCATTTTTATTTGATTTTTTAATGTGATATGACATGAATTAGTTAGACATAAATTAGGATACTAAATTTCAGCAGAGGTAGAATTTGAATTCAACATTAGATATTACAATTTCTCCTAGAAGAATAAAAAGTATGAGACATAGGACTGACGCGTGTTTGTGTTGATAAAATGGAAAACGCAACTTAAGAGCATTTATATAAATAAAACTATATATTCAACGGTTGAGAGCCAATCATTCTGAAATTTAGATTGTAACAAAGAAATGTGTTCGTTATTAAGAGATAAGCAAACATGTACAGAATTATTATAATATTCTAGAAAATAAAATGAAATATATTCCAAAGTCAATTTCCATATCTGAAGTTAATGTGTCAAGTGTATCCCAGTAGCAAAGGGGGTCCACCCTCACGAAGCATAGAATTGGCATAGAAAAAAGTCGCCATGAATCACATTCTGATGTTCATCACAATAGTAGTATATATAGTACTCACTACTGTGGATATCCTTTGGAATAAAATCCTTCTACGGATTACCATTGGCTTTATGTCAACAGCAGATGGTAGTCAATGAAGGATACACCTATCGTTTGTGTCAATTAATTAACATATCTCAATTTCAACATACATGCCTTTAACATAATTGAAAATTCGTAAATATGTAAATCACAAAAGTAAGAAATGAAATATAATCCTATGTGCTCCAAAATGAAAGATCCAAAAGCATGTTCTCCAATATTTGTATCTTTTTTCTTATATTCCCTCCTTTTCTACTTTCTTATTTATATTTGGCTTCTTTATGTCTTATAAACTTTCTTTTTATGGCTGTTGGAAACCAGCCACGAATGGACCCAAAAGTTGATTTAGGCGTTTGATGAAACTCGACGCCGCAAATTAAAATATAGGGAATTCCTACGTTTCCATAACTTATTATAAGATGTCTTGTTATTCTCTAATTGTATTTGAGACATGATTACAAATGGAAATAGAATAGGGAATTGGGCTTGACTAGAAGTAACTTGGACTAAATTCATTTTAGTGTTTTGAAAAAAGATTTATTTAGTTGTATCACGACAGTATTATCCAATTTATAACTTTGATTAATCTTAAAAAGTATTGTGTGACCACTGTCACATAACTTGTGATATTATTAGAAATGCCAGTTTAAAAAACAAAAAAAACTCCTAAAAAAGTCATTCTAGTCCAAACTATTACCATCTATGTCAAATTACCCATAGAATAAAGAGACTACCTATGTCCTAAAATTCTTAGGCTCTTTCTCTAAATTTATTCTTACAACTTTACTGCAACACTTCTACGGTACTGATTTTCACCCCATGAATTTCCTTTCTCCGGTAGGATTCCCTTTTCTGATTTTATCTCCTATATTTTAATAACTATCATTTAATTTGTGTCAAGGACTTTGTTTATCAGTGGGTTAATTACGTTTTTATATGCTATGTTTTGGTTGGTTGTTTGATTTATACCTGGTTTTGATTATAATCACATTAACATTCACATTTTAAGTTCTTACATATTCAGACCATTTTTAAGTCAACCATTAACTTTGAACAATAAATTGACAACTACTAGCTATTTTGGATTTAAAATTATATATTTAGAAATAAAAATTAATAACCAAAATAAAAAAAAGTTTAAAAAAGGGGGAAAACCATATCTTTTCTTGTTAAATTCAAATTTTCAGAAATTTGTAATATTTATTGTGTTAATTTTTAATTAGTATTTTTTAAAAATATTAAATTGATTTTTGAATGTATAGTAAGTTTATAAGTATATTTTAGTCAATTTTTTTGGGAAAAATAGTTATTTGACTTATAGAAGGTATAAGGTATAAATTTGACACATTTTGAAATGTAGAGGTATATGTTTTTAATAGCCAAAACCAAAAGTATAAATCAAACAAACAGCTAAAATGTAAGGTACAAAAATGTAATTAACCCTTTATTAATAGAAATAGGTTTTGACAATGATTTTTTTTAAATTTTTTTAGAAAATGAAAAATCGTATAATATATTTTCAGGAAATTTTATAATTTTAATGGAGTATCTTCTATACACGAATTGAGTGATTTGAGTGATTTATGGTGACTATTTTAAGTTATTTTCAATAAATTTTAAGTGTTTATTAGCAAATATAAAATATACTTAATTGGGATTCTGTGTTTAATCTAAACTTTTTTAGTCAATTTTGAGATAGAGATACTCAGTTTCGTTATTTTAGATACACACTCTCGCTACAAATATAACCATTATGCTAAAATATCTCCTCAAAGCTTTCACCCTGAAACTCTGAACCTCTTTTGTAATTTCTCCTGAATAGTGAAACAATTATGAACGTGGGCTATATTTTTGAGGCTGAATCACGTAAAAATACTGTGTCTTTTACTATTTTACTATTCTTACGCACTTCATTCATAATTCATGATCACAATTATCTCGTTAACAAAACCTCTATCAACATTTAGTTTGGAGAGAAATCACTTTTAGGTTTATGGACTTTAAGCCAGTGACGTTGATCTCAGCTGGTATTGAGTGCGTTGATCTTGGTCAACGCCGATGTTGGAACCTCATCAGAGAGCAAGAGGGAATTACTTATTTACTCTACAACTACAAATCCCTTATGAATCCAGTCTCTGACTTATTGATTGTGAAGATGGTCTAACGAATCGGTGGAGCCATTTTCTGAGAACATAGTGGAGCGGAAGAACAACACTGCAAATTATCTTTTGAGTTCCCCTTTCCAGATTTTAATTTTAATTTTTAGTTAAATTTTGTCTTTGTTTTTAGTCATGTTTTTTTTTTTTCTGGCAGCCATTAATTTGTGTGATTTAAACATTGAGCACACGTGGCTTCATGTCGGGACTAGGACAGTAAATGAGACTCCCAGTTGGAATAGACGATTTCGTTCCTTTCATGATAAACTGAACTTAAAGTTCATCTTTGTTGAAGTTGGAAGCACTACTCTGCATGTTGATTATAATGGTTCCACAATTAGCACTTTGTGGTCTAGAATTTTTGGTTGCCAATATTGTAAAATCCTGATTTTAATAAGGGTAAATTAGTAATTTTTGGACAAGTGGTATTTTGGTAATACTGACTTTTCAGATAAATTAAACAAAAATATATGATGTGAATATGGACCACTAAAAGTTTAGTTTCCTTTGGGTTTTAGTGTAAAGAAAATCTTAAAACAAGGACTAAAGTGTAAATAAACAAGGGCAGAACTTAAAAGCAATTTCAAAATCTGGGTAAAATATGAATATTGAAAGTGCCTTGCCAACCATTTCACACCACGTGGCTACTAACTTTTCGAATTTTCTTTAAATCCCTCAACGCACATTTCTCTCTCCCTCTCACTGCTCATCCCAAAAAATTGGCCACCATCACCTCCTTAGACCATGAGCTCCAGCCAGGCGTGCAACTAGATAACCGGTGACGTAAGATCGCCGAGGGCTGACACCTGTTGCGCGACCTGATGCAAAGAAGAAGGCCGCAACGTCTCACCATCCAACAAGTGCGACGTTTTCACCGTCCAGTGCCACCGTCAACTACCACGGTCGGCCTGAATCTTCTCCCAACGATGGACCCGATGAGTTTCAGCCATGAATTGCCGGTAATTTTGCTCTAGTGAGTGTTGATGGAGGTTTTATCAACAATAAATTTATGAATAATTAAGAGATGTGGCTTGTGTAAACTGAGGTAAATAATCAAAGCAAATAAAGAGACACGGATTTATAGTGGTTCGGCTCCAAAAAAGGTGAGCCTACGTCCACTGTTTTCTCACTATATTGATGAATATCCAAGGGTACAATACTCGAATGCTAATGGAGAACGCTCAAGACTTAGACCACCCTAAGCGTGTGTTTGCTCTAACTTCTACTCTCTCTGACTTGTTTCTGCCCAGAATGTGTGATGATCCCTTCAGAACACAAAGCCCCCCCTTTATATAGACTGTAGAGACCCTATCCCACTAGGTTCCTTATTCAACTAGGATCCTAATTTGAACAAACGGGTAACTATACAATTGGGTAATTATCCAATTAAGTAATTGGATAATTATTCAAAACGGATAACTGGATAATTACAAA
>JXTB01000423.1:0-50169 GCA_002914805.1 Parasponia andersonii
GAGGAAGATTATAGATTACAAGCATTACAGGCCAACAACTGTATTTGCTACTTAGAGTTGTATGAGGATTAATACCATCCACAGATAGACCAAGATGAAGATTCCTTAGATCACTTCCAAAAGAAGGCCATTTGTCATCTATTATTTTCCAAACCGGTGAATCGGCTAGATATCTAAGTTTACCATCTTCTATCCTCTCATTCGCATGCCATATTAGATCTTTAGCATGCTCACAATTTCGGAATAGACGGGTAAAACGAGGAATTGGAGGAATATATCACAAAATCTTAGCGGGGTTCCAACTTTTATCTCTTTAGAATTCTTATTCTGTTGTCACCTAAGCTTACCACATACTGGACAACAAATTGCATCTTTAAATTTCTTTCGATATAAAATACAATCATTTGGGTAAGCGTGAATTTTCTCATATTGCATACCCAATGAGCATAAAGTTTTTTTGGCCTCAGAAAAAGAAGGTGGCATCTTATTATCATTTGGCAGTATCTCTCCTAGTAAAGCTAACAAGTCTGAAAGACTCTTATTACTCCATCCATGTCTTGCTTTCAAATTATACAATTTCAATAATGCAGACAACTTTGTAAATTTCGTACAACCCGGATAGATCAGTTGCTCAGGATCATTAAGTAATGATTGAAACTTAAGAGGATCTACATCTGTTTCATACTGTGCATCTCAATCATTTCAAAAAGATCATCATTTAAATCTAACTCATAATCATCTCTTATACTTTTCTTTGACGAAAATCTGGTAATTGGAATCTTTTCACCATGCCAAATCCATTGTTTGTAACTTTGATCTATTCCATTGAAATATAAGTGTTCTTTTATCTTTTTAACACTTATCTTTTGTAAATTTCCACATTTAATACACGAACATGGAATTAAATTAGAATCTTTGACATTTTCAATAGCAAACTCCAAAAAGTTATCAACTCCCTTTCTATATTCAGTCGATAGTCTATCCGCCAATATCCATTCCTTATCTATTCTAAGCACAATTGAAAAACAAAAAATAAAAATAAAAATATACACCTGATATCAAAATCTAACTAAATTGAGTACTGTAAAAATTTGAGAAAATATACCTCAGTTTGCTCAGTTTGCTAATTCATAAGTAATCTAAGTACTATAACTTCTACTAAAACCTATATGCAAATTAAAATGATAAATAAAATTAAACATCTATAATTCACAATACTTTAAATTTGAAAATTCATATATTTGAAATAAGTATATATGTAAAATAAGAATTTTGACAACTAAAAAATTGATCATGTCCAAATTAAATAGTACTAAGTATCTAACATAAAATTTGTAGAAATTGAGAGAGTCTACCTCAATTTTAAACTTTTGTAACTAATGATCACCTCCACATGACTTCACACAATTAAAAACATTGAATATATAAATTTCTAAAAAACTACACAATATTCAATTAAAATTACATAAATTTGGATTAATTGGCACTAAGGATGGAAATTAAAAAGCATAACCTAATATATGATTTCTAGTAAATAAATATGAAATTGGTATAAATTTATATAATACACCTTCAATTTAAAACTTTTTACAACTAAATGAACTCACATTTCACCTAAAATAAATAAAAAATAATAATAACAAATTCGGATTAATTTACACTAAAATAGCAAAACATACCCAAAAATAAGATTTCTAGCAAATAAATAGTCTAACTCGGCATTACAAGAGTAAAGATTATCAATGCATGCTTAAGATATTCACATTTGATAAATTAGGGTTCCAAATATAAACTCTTTCGAATATAACCTAAAACATAAAATTTCTACAAAATAATTGGTCAAAATCATGATTACGACAATGGGTAATCTAATTTTAGTAGCAAAAACGAGTTTAAAAGCTTAAATATACCTTATTTGCTGGAGAAAATGGTGAAAACGGTGGAAGGGGGAGACTATTGGCTGGGGCTGGAAGTGAAGAGGAAGAGCGAGTTGTCTGCTGTTGGGCGATCATTTTGGGGTCCTTTATATAGAGCCCCTACCTCGGTACCCAAAAGGTGCCGTTAAAGATGAGATACCACTGTGCTTTTTAGGCGCCGTGGTATTTTATTACGGCGCTTAATAAGCATCGTGATATATTTATTACGGTGCCTTATGGGCGCCGTGAAAGTTAAATACAATGGTGCCTTTTGGGCACCGTTAAAGATTGGATACCACGGCGCTTCTTAGGTGCTGTGGTATTGCCTCTGTCTATCACGGCACTTATTAAGCGCCGTGATAGTGCGTCCGTACATGCGCCGTGATAGTAGATATTTTTAGTAGTGCTACTAAGTAGATTTATGGAGATGACTTTGTAGTTAATTTGAGAACTTGAAACTACAAATAATTTTTGTAAATTATTTTGAACTTTGGATTAAAGTTTTCAATTGAACTCATTTTATCAAAATCCATGAATTATTTATAAGTTTCCAAACGAATTAATTTCAAGTTTTCTTAAATTTTAATGGGTAATTTTTCTTAAGTAATTAAAACTTCTAAGAGTTTTAATAGTTATGGAATTTATAATGATTTGAGAACTAAAATGAAATTATCTAATACTTGATTTTTCCTGAATTTCAGAAAATTAATATTTTATTAAACGTTCATTTAAAATTAGTAAAAGTCAGGTTTTGGATTTCCGGTCGTGACAGATGGTGATTATTTTGTTAGTGAAATAATGAAGTTTTTGCACAGATAAAACAGGGAAGATTACTAAGGATATTATGGATGTAAATCTGGCTAAGAGTGATAATGGTACACATGCAGCTAGTGCGAGTTCGTCTGGGGTGCAAAATGTAGCCTTTAATAAGGAGAATTTGGTTCCTCAGTGTATTAAAGAAATGCAAATGGTAGTTTCTAAAGATTGGGTTATTGAGTCTGAGGATGGTTGGCAGCAAGTTTCCACCAAGTCTAGGAAACAAAAGGTAAATAAAATAAAGTATACATAGATATTTAGGGTTATTTCACTCGAGATAGGGTGGTTATAATCCTTAAGCATTCATGAACTGCCTTTTTTGGAATGCTAGGGGTATGGGTAATGTTCTGACACAACAGGTTTTCTCTAATTTTTGTCCTTCCAATTCTCTTTGCTTTTTTTGGAGTTTTTGAACTAATGATAGATATTTTGTTCTATCTCTGAGAGTTTTCTTTATAGTGTGGTATGTCTCTATTGACGGTGAATAATCATGGCACTTTACTGCCTAATATTTGGATTTTTCGAAAAACTAATGGGGTGAATTGTAGTATTATGCAGAATTGTAGTTAAATTGAATCTCTTGAGATTTTAGTTTGTCTTATTTCTTTTGTTAATGTTAGCATAATTATGTTCATAGAAGGGTGCTTTGGAATGATTTAAGAGATATCACCTCTAAACATGCTAAACCTTGGTTGGTTATGGGAGGCTTCAATTCTATTTTGGAGCCCACGAACAATTAGGGGGTTGTTCTCCAATAAGAAGCTTTTGTTCTGACTTTATGGCTGTTATTTCTGAATGTAATCTAATTGATCATCCTTCTATGGGAGCTTGTTTTACTTAGGTTAGTAGTCGTGGTAGGGTTAGACCTGTTGAAAGAAGGTTAGATCGTGCTCTTTGTAATGAAGCTTTGCTTAACCATTGATCCTCTACTCAATACTAAGCTCTTCCTCATATTTCCTCCCATCCTAATCCTCTTTCGGTGACTATTTTTGATGCTTTTAGAAGTTCCCCGAAGCCTTTTTCATGTGAACAGAACGTGGACGGCTCATAGCGAATTTTTTTTCACTTGTGCATAAGATTTGGAATTCCAAATAGCTTTTTGGTTGTCCAATGTATATTGTGATGCAAAAGTTAAAGGCTTTGCAGTTCTAATTGAAGTCTTGGAATAAAGAAGTTTTTGGGGATGTTAATTCACTTGTGGAGGAAGCTATGAAGGTTTTGTGTAATGTACAAAATTGAGCAGTAGTTGATGGTTATTCGGATGAGCTTTGTGGTGATGAGGCAGTGGCTCTCACTCATCTTGAAGATGTTTTTTTGAAATCTGAAATGTTGGCTAGAGAGCAATCTAGAATTCGGTGGCTTAAAGAGGGGGATAGAAACTCCAATTTCTTTGACTTGATTAATGCCAGAATTCGTCGAACTAAAGGTAGTATTTCCAGTCTTTGTATTGATGAGATGTTTATGGATAATATGGATATTATTAAAGCTCATACTGTGAATTATCACAATGAGCTTTTTTCTGAGAATGATCATAATTTGGATTGTTCTAGTTTTGTTAATTGCATAATTTCTTTTTTGGTTTCCATGGATGATAACATTTTACTCACTAAAGTTCCAGAAATGGAGGAAGTTCGCAAAGCTGTTTTAGATCTTAATGGGTTGAGTGCTCCTGGTCCGGATGGTGTCTCTCAGGATGCTTTTATCATCCTTATTGGTCCTATTATTAAGGATGATCTGACCAAAGCTGCTTGTAATTTTTTTCAGACTGGTTTTATTCTTCCAGATTTGAATTCTATTTTTTTGGTTCCAGTTCAAAAGTTTGTGGAGTCTAATTCGGTTCGTAAGTTTCGTCCTATTGCTTTATTTAATTTTCTTTTCAATGTTGTTACTAAGATTTTGGCAGATACAATGAGAACTATTAGTAGTAGAATTATTTCCAAAAATTAAAGCTCCTATGTTATTTTAATGATTTCAGAATCTGTCAAAAGTCTTTTAGAGGTAATATTGGCCTAAAGATTGATATTAAGAAGGCTTTTGATACCATTAGATGGGGTTTTATTCTTCAAGCCTTGAAGGCTTTTGGTTTCAATGATGTATTTGTACAATGAATTCATTGCATTCTACATTCAGCTAGGATTTCCATTTTTATAAATGGTGATATGGTTGGTTTCTTTGGTTGTAAAAAGTGTGTTAGACAAGGAGATTCATCCTCTATCCTCTTTGTTTTTCTGCTTAGTGGAGGATGCTTTAAGCTTGGGGATTGCTGATTTGGTTTCTCGAGGCTTATTAAATCCTATTTCTTCACCCAAATGTTGTTAGGCTCCTTCTCATATTCTTTTATGTGGATGGTATCTTTGTTTTCTGTAATGTTAAAAAAAGGCCTTTGAGGGATTTGATAGGTCTATTTGATACATATGCTACAATTTCAGGTCATGTTATTAGTAGAGAGAATTCTACCATTTTTGTGGTTCAATGGCTGCTCCTTGAGTTGATCCCCTATTAACCTTTTTACGCATATCTGGGGATAGTTTTCCTTTTACTTATGTAGGAGTTCCAATCTTTACATAGAAGCCTAGAAAATCTAATTTACAGGCTATTATTGATGGAGTGATTGCAAAATTTGCTTCACTACTACAGAAAATGTTTTTGACGTTATTTATAGGGTGACGTATAAGAGAAACTACGTCGCTCCATAAGCGACATAAAAACGGGTGATGTGGTAGTCCCACATTATACCACGTCACTCAAAAAGTGACATGGTATGCTGGTCTATGACATCACTCATATAAAATATGAAGTGGTATACTAATTTACGATGTCACTTGTATAAAAAACGACATAGTACACTAACTTAACATGTTATTTGTAGAAAAAATGACGTGGTATATTTAATTACCACGTTGCTTATATAGAAAGTGACATGGTAGGTAACAAATTATCAATTATTAGGATCCAACCACGTCGCTTTTAAGGGGATACTATGTCACTTTTCTAGGAAATGATGTGGTATGTGTCGTCTTTTACCCCCTACATACTCGGTCGCATACTCGGCCAATGTAGGTTACCGTATTCTAAAAAATTGTAACCACCCCGCAGATATTCTCATAAATCAGACTAATGATATACGTGCTTTACACCACTTCTACGAGCCAAACACCAAATCACCGATTTCGTAATCTATTGTCTAAATATTTACGATGTCGCTTCTTCTTTTGCCTTCCTTTCAGCACCTTGGTATTGTCAATGATTGTCGGAAACCTCAAAAATTTGCATCTGAAAGATCAAAAAAGACTATTACATCAATTTTTAAAGATTTAAAAATTGAAGAAATTGAAATTAAAGAAAGGTACTTTAAATTCGAAATGGGTAGAGTTTGAATGAGAAGGTATTGAAAATTTTGGTTCTGTTCTAATTGGGATTAGGGGACGATTTGATAGGGTTGATTGGTTTAAATGGACGGTCGTGATGGAGTATTTTTTGTAGGTACAGATCAATGAAATGTCTAATTTGAGCCCCAAACTACATTGCTCTTTAGAGTGACGTGGTACTAAATAAAACAATATAGCACGTTACTTTCTATAAAAACGACGTGGTAGGAGTGCACATACCACATCAAGCAGAGTGACATGGTACTAAATAGAATAATATATCACATCACTTTCTGCAAAAGTGACATGATAGGGATGCACATACCACATCACTCGATGTGGTATGTGCACCCCTACTACGTCACTTTTGCCAAAAAACGAACAAAGTGACATGGTATTAAATAAATGATGTGGTATGTGCACTCTAACCATATCACTTTTATGGAAAACAACATAAAGTAACATGATATTAAATAAAATAATATACCATGTTACTTTTTGTTGAAGCGACGTGCTGTGTGACCCGACCACGTTGCTCGTTACATAAGCAATGTAGTAGAACCTGCAATCACGTTACTTTTAAATGACATGACGAGAGAGTTCAACCACGTTGCTTTCTTTAGAAAATGACGTGGTTCAAGTGACATCGTTGGTCCTTTTTTTAGTAATGCTTGTTGGAAGGGAAAGTATCTTAACTCATTCCTTTTCGGTTTACAAATGGCCTATCTCACTTCTTAAATATTTGGAAGGTGCCATTCATAATTGCATTTGGACTGGAGATGTTCTTGGTAAGAGGATTGTTTCTATAGCTTGGAAAAAACTGTGTTCGTTGGAACGAAGGTGGTCTAGATATTAAAGATCTATGTTCTTACAATGCATCTCTAAATTAGCTTGGAAAATGTTATTAGATTCATATGGAAGTTGTGGGTTTATTCATAGCCCTTTTTTCAAGTCTCGTTGGTATCTAAAAGCAACTTATTTTTCTTCCTCTATTTAGCCTCGAATTAAAAGCCATATTTCTGATATGTTACAAGAGTCTCGTTGAATTTTGGGTCACTATGCTTTTTTGTCTTTTTAGAATGATAATTGGGTTATTGTTACTCTTGCTGATGAAATTGGAATTCCCCGTAGGACTCATTCTATTTTTAAATCTTTAGTTTTCGATTTTATAATTAATGGTGAATGGAATATACTAGATTTTTTCAAGTTTTCTTATTCGAATAGTTGGAATAGTAAAAGGAAAACTATTATTCCTATTAGTTAAAGAGATATAGATTTGTTTATTTAGTTGATAAGTGTATTTTACACTTATCTTTACTATATTTTCAAGCTTAAGGATTACTCGTCATTGAGCTCTTTTTACTTGTTTGGTTGTATTTAATGCACATTTCAGGTGAGAGGCCATTGAGAGGAGAATTCAGCTTTTCAAGTGAAACAGAGGCTAAACCAAGGTAATTTCGATCATTTATGAGTGAAGACAAACGAATGATGTCTCAGCAGTATGTAGCAGTACCAGAATGGAAGAAACTTAACAGAACTGGGCGCTATAGCACCAAATTAGCGCCGCAGTGCCAAAAGTTCCAGAGAACTAGCACTGCGACACCAGGAAGTGGCGTCACGGCACTAGAAGATTAATCCCGCAGTGCCGCAGCACCACGCCTACAGTGCCGTGACACCAGGTGATAAATCCCGTGGCATCACAGTGCCACACCTATGGCACCGCGGTGCTATCCCCTGGATATTATGGTGCCATAATGCCATAGTTTGGCACTACAGTGCCACCTGCTCGACCGTTTTGGCATTGCATGTTGCAGAATTCCTAGACTGTGGCCAGTTTTGTCTCAATTGTTTAACCTCTCCTTAGATCAGCTGAAGGATCAGAGGAGAAAAACCCTAGCAGCCAAAATTAGAAAGAGAGTTGGGAGAGCTTCTAAGGGAGAAACAACTAAAAACCTTTTTCATCAATAGGAGACGAAAAGATTGAGCAAGCTTCAAAGAGTTTTTCTTTCTTTTTCTCAATTTTATCTTTCCATTTTTTGCTATGGACGTGTGTCAGCTATATCTCTTATATTTCTCTTTGTATAACTATGAACTAAACTCTCTTGCTAGGGATGTAATCAAACTTCTAATGTAATTCATTTATGTTGTATTACTCATTTGTTCTTGCTATCCATGTATGAGTTAATGGTTCCACCTTGTCCTTAATACTTCTATTTATTTGGCCATTAAACCGATTGATGTGTGAAACCTATTTGAACTTAGAAAAGGGAGTTAGGTTTGGACATAGGTTGAACAGCATAGGATTGCCTAGTATGGGGTGAGTTTGCATAGAATAGGAATATATCTATATAACCTATGCAATCTTGTATGTGAATTAACATGCTTAATGAGTTTAAATAACTTATGTTAGGAGTAACATATTATCTTGTTTAAGTATTTTCTCCTATATCTTGGAAAGGAATTTGTGATTACTATTGAATTCCCGGTTGTTAATTCTAAGTGGATGGTTGAACGGTGAGGAAAACTAGTAATTGAAGGAGTTAGAGGAGAGATTGTATCCTTAGGCTTTGATTATTATCATAAACTATCTTTGATTTTTTAGTGTTAATTTCTATCATTTACTTTTCTATTAAATTCACATTTTAATTTAGATTCAAAATAACTACTTATTGTCTTTTGGATAAATCGCCAACTACTTTTGGTTAGTACTTAGTATTTGTAATTCTTTTGTTTCTCGTGGGATTCGACACTCACTTGTCTTTTATATTACTTGTTGCGACCCGTATAATTGCGATGTTTGTGTATTAGAAATAGCCCAATATTGGTCAAGTTCCAGATCTAGCTCTTGCTGCACTAAAGATGTCTATGAGCTAATTAGGCCTCACAGGTCTAGTGTTAGTTAGGGCAAGTTTCTTTGACAGCCTTTCATCTTGCGTGGCAAATTTTTCTTAGTTTGGAGACTTTTTCATCGACAGCTTCCTACATAAGATAATCAATGTTGTGGTTTGTAGTTAGCTTCTTTTTGTTTTTTTTCAATCTTCAGTTTCGAGGACTCTTTCGCATTTGTTTCTCTATTGTCCTTTAGCTAAAAAAAGTTTAGAGTTAGGTAGCTAGAGGTTTTGATATTAATTTTGTATCTATTGATATTCATTCTTTCATTTGTTGGGCTACTTTAAAAGGTTTTAGTCCTCAGATTACATCTCTTTGATTAGCTGTTACCTTCTTTGGTCTTTGGGCAATTTGGTCTTCTAGGAATCGTATTGTTTTTTATGGTATTATTTGTAAGGCAGGTTCTATAATTACTCAGATCAAGCAAGCCATATTACCTGCTAGCAAGCTTCCTTTGGGTTTCAGTTTTGGATCAGTTGAGGAGTAGAAAGTTTTGAACTTTCTAAAGGTTGATTTTTCTCTTTATAAGGCTCCTAAGATCATTCTTGTGTATTAGATTATGCCTATGCCTGATTGGGTGAAGGTCAACACATGTGGTTCTATAGTTGGAAATCCAGGGTATGTTGCTTGTGGTGGTATTTTTCAGAAATTATCGTAGTAAAGTTAAAGGTTATTATAGTATCCTTCTTAGTAAAATGTTTCCTATTGAAGTTAATTATGAGCTGTAGTGAATGCTATATTTTTGGCTTGACAAATGGCTTAGCATAAACTTTGGGTGGAGAGTGATTCTTTGAATATTATTAATTTGTTCAATTAAGGATGTGGTTATATTCCTTGGCAAATCCTCAACGAATTGGCAAAGAGTCCTTTACTTGTTTAGGTATATGACTATTCATTTTTCTCATGTATATAGAAAAGCTAATTCTTGTACTCTTGAAGTTGGGAATTTCAATAGGATATGGTAGTTTTATGCTCCTTGCTATCTCTTTCCTTCGGTTAATAGGAATTGTTTAGGATTATCTTTTTTATAGGTTTGGTTGATTTCTTATATTCTTTGTTCTTTTCTCCTCTACTTTAATAATATTTCCTCCTTTGAGGAAGCACATTCATTCAAAAAAAAAAGAAAGCATAAACTATCAATAAGAAACTCCTTACTATCACTAATATATATGTGTTATTTCTCTTTTTATATTTAATCCATTGTTAATTTATATATTTATTAGGACTTGTAGGAATTTAAAAAAAATATATTATCTTATACAAAATATTAATTGAGTATATTGGTTGGAATTAGGACCGAAAGATTATATTATTGAACCAAAGTTACAAATTTATCGAACATTTATTCATCAAGGTTATACTTTATTTCTTTTTTTCCTCTTTCTAAATAACAGTTAGCACAAGTTATTTAGACTGGTAACTATTTTCGAATGTTTTTAATTGTTTCATTAATTAATGTGCAATCATAACTTGACTAAAAGTTTTATTAAGGAGAAAAATGATTTGTAAGATGATTAATGTGAAATTATTACAATCCAAGTGGTATATATTTATCTTTTCAAATAAATTAGGCAGTATTACATTTAAAATGACAACTAATATAAAGAAAAGTAATTAGCGGTACATGATGTTAGACATAAATACAAATTGAAATTAACTTAATACTATCCTAAGATCATTCATGTCAAATTATTAGTACAGGAATTATTGAGAAACTATGACTAACCTAAATCTATAGTGAGCAGATGGTGAACACAATCACGGAAGCATTTAAACTATTGACAGCCTGAGAGTTAAAGATCTTTCACAACGAAAGTACTCAATGTCTGCTCAGTAGATTTCTCTCACTATGATGGAGAAAAAAAGAGAAGCGCGTACGTATTAGAATTAGCTTTGAGACCATAAGTTTAATAATTTATTTTATATACGATTTAATTAGGATATCTATCGACCCTAACTAAGCCATCTAACTCGGTAGCCATATTATTAATCTATACTCAGATGGATATTTCTGACCCAACTCAATTAGAACATAATATAGTAGAAGTGTCAGATGAGAAAGATCTTTCGGAAATTAAAGGTAACCTACTACAACCTATTTAATCGCTCATGAAATAGCAAGAAATAGGCTTCAAAATATCACTGATTCAGTCAGAATACCAAAAATTTAGGTAAAAAAAGAGATACACTTTCTATAATTTTTATACAGCTCCAAAAAATTAATAGAAATTGCTCTAAGGCTTACAATCTATTGAAAAAATAGGGAAAACATAAAACCCTAACCAAAATTTAAAATATTCGGAATAAGATCACAAGATAAAGAAAAACAAAAACAAAAAAAAGCAACTAAAATAAGCTATTATCTCAGAAGCGATAGATTGAGTGATAGACCAAAAATTTCTACCAAATTCTGTGGTAGATCGATTCTATCTACCGAATTTGACAGAAGCTAAATTGTACTTTTCGAATAACAAAATGACCAACTTGTTGTTGGAAGCCGTCAATTAGAAACTACCATTTCTATTTTTTTCCACATTGCATGATACTTCCTAGGGTGGAGAAAATTTGTCGTCGAATTTTAAGAGTATCCTCATTTAACAAATCTGCTCAAAATGGAAAACATCCTCTGTTAGAACATGTGATTGCAGCTTCAAACACTTGTCAAATGCTGTAAATTGTAGGTCGTTCAACTGATGGTAACTCCTTCCTCTTTTTTTATGATTATCGAAAATACCAATTGAATATTCCGTTCTTAATCCATCGCTAACCCATAAAGTTGCAAGGAGAATCTCCAATTGTTCTTGAAATCAGAATAAAATATTTTTCCTTTGTCTTCCCATGTTGAACTCTTAATTTTGTGAACTAGGAGAATAAAGCACCTCTAAGAATGGTTCAAAAGCTTCCCTCTGTACATTAGAAAACTTTCAATTAGACTCAATAATAACACTTTGTTCCAAATCAAACTGATGTTGGATGTCCTGTAAAGGCGGTAGTCTATCTAGTACCTCTATAAGAAACATTTCACTAAATTCCTTAATAAACACCTTTTTCTCCTTTGGAATAGCCACCTCAGCACTTCTCTCCTTTCCTAATAACACATATATACGCCCTGAATCTTCCATCTCTTATAGCTTCTCATTATCAAGTTCTACATCATGAGAGGAATATGCATCATTCGATTCTGCAGCTTAAGTCACTACAAGATAAAACTCCTATCTCATTTTCATTAACAATGATCATATAACCCAAATCTTGATTTCTTTTCAGTGTAAACAAATCATTAACTCTAGCAATCGTAACCTTTAATTCGTCATTGTTGACATTATCAACAATATTCTCGAAATTAGCTCGTTGATCTACATTAGTTTGCTTTTTAAAAGTTTCGAGTTCAGCCTGTACTTCAATTTCAATATCACAAATCATCTTTGTTTGTTCCTCAAAATTTCTAGAGGACTAATATTCTTCTTTAAGCTCACTTTCTCAAAAGTTTTTTCTATCGAAAGTACTATAACTAAATAAGTAATAGGACTGCACGAGAGACTCATGATCAAATGGTAAGAAATTAGCTATTAATTGGATTTTCATATTTTTCCAACTCCTAATTTTCTGCTTTCCTTCTTGAATTTTTCTATTTTGGGTATATTTCCACCAGTAAACTAGAGAGCCTCTAAATTTTCGAGCAACTAAGAAAGCTTGTTTTGAAAGCTCTACATCCACAGATTCAAAATACTCATCGACCTTATGAATCTACTCCAAAAATTCCTCAAGTTCAAGACATCCATCAAAACTAGGAAGTCTTACTTTATTGGAATTATCTTACAGATACTTGGAATACTTGAAAGATGAGTTTTTGGAATTAGCTTCAAAGTTGACACCTGCTCGTCGGGGACATATCTCTTACTATGCTCTATTGGTCTAATCATTGTTGGAATCGATTGGGCACTCTAATTTCAAAACTCATAGATTGCACTAGAATTTTCAGAGAGCAGTGATGTGAAAACATCTCCGGTAGCCAACTGTCATCGAGGCTTGGGCTGAGCCATTCCTATAGTAACATTAATGGAAACTCGACTTAGAACATCGAATCTTGATCTGTATAGGACCCAATAGAACTCCTGATCTTCATCTGTGTGCAACCCACACTCTATGGCAATAGGTCTTCTTCTTAAATCATTCCCTGAATCGTGTTGGTTATGATTCCACGATTGATTTTGGCAAGAAAATAATGTAGCCCCCTGCTCTATTTACATCACCTATTGTTTTAACTGTATCGTCCGATCACAATCATAAGCTTCATCAACGTGGATCTAGTTGATTGGGCGTCTTCGTGGTGGCATCTTGTTAAGAACGTATGCGGCTTTGGTACTAACTAATGTAGCAAATGTTTGATGAGAAAAATCTTTGGAAAATTAAAGACAACTTACTAGAATTTATTGATTCACTCGTGAATACTAAGAATTAAGCTTCAAATTATCGTTGACTCACTTAGAATACCGTTAATTTGTGAAGAAAAAAGAGATACTCTCTCTATAATTTTTATTTAACCTGAACAACTCCAACAACTGCATTGAAATTGCCCTAAGGATTACAATATATAGGAAAACTAGGCAAAATACAAATTCTAATAAAGATATTAAAATATTTGAATAAGGTATCAAAATAAAGGAAAAAACGCAAAAAAATGGCAACTGAAAAATGTTGTTATCACAGAAATGATAGACTGAGCAGTAGAATGAAAATATCTACTAAATCTAGCAGTAGACCGATTCTGCCTACTCAATCTGGTCGAGGCTACATTGCAATTTTTTCACAACGAAACAGCCAACATATTTGGAGGTCATCGACTGGAAACTACCGTTTTCATTTTTTTTCCCACGCTGCATCAAATCACTAGGTCGGGTCCACATAAAAGAAGTGGACAATAGTATAATTAAATTAAATATATGGACCATAGGAAATAATAATTTCCTAATGCATGATTCCTACATATATATGTTGTTAATAGTAATACAGTGAAATATTGTGTTATTAATAGTCTAGTGATAATAGTAGTCCCCTTTATTGAGATAACAACATCAATCGATAGTATTGATGTCTCTTTGCTAAATAATTATTCACAGCCAACTACCGTTTTAGTTTTAATGACATGTGTAATTTAGAGGAGAATATGTTGGAAAATTTATTAATTTTCTATTGATCTATATATTTAATTTAATTATATTATTTGTCATAATAATTTTTTGTGGGGCTCACCTAATGATCTAATTGAGTTAGGTCAAGAATATCAATCTAAGTATAGACTAATCATACAGATATCCGGTTGGTTAGATGATTCAGTTAGGGTTTGATGCATACCTTAATTGAGTTGTCTGTATAAAAAAAACTATAGGGTTATGATCCTCAAGTCAAAAAAAAGATATATGTATGCATTCTCAGTCACCATCACTATAGAGAGAATTTTATTGAGCAAACCATTAAAATTTTGACTGTGGAAGAACTTTGACCTTTAAACACTCATACTCTAAGAGTGTGTTTGATAGGAGAGAGAAGTGGAAGGAATGAGATGGGTGATGAGATTATTGGATAGATTTGGTGTATGATGATTTTTTGATAGGAGTGATTTTAGGAGGAAATAGATTAGACAAGGGATTTCAAATCTTCAATTTTAACTAACTTTTAATCCCATCAAAATTAGAGAGATTTTAGGAGGGAGATGTCCACTCAATGGTAAAATTGTTATTCTAACTATAATCTTTTTCCTTCCTTCTATCTCTCCTTCTTACCAAATAATGGAGAGAATTTTGGTCTCTTTCCTTCCTCTTATACCAAACACAATAACGGAAGAGTGCTCTTTTTCTTCTCTCACTTCTCTTCCCTAAGTAACATAGGCCTCTTCCTTCCTTTCTTCCCTCCCCCTTATCAAACATAGCTTAAACACTTCTGTGATCATGTTCAAGCCAGTTTTAGCTAAGTTTATCCAATCTTTAATTATACAGGTATTCTCAACAACCCATTCTTGACAAATTTGATATGAACGGCCTTTAAGATTATACTAGGTTTATTCAATCCTTAATTATGTTCTAACTAACTGGACCATTTCAAAAGTGATATTATTTGACAATTCGAGCATGGTTCAGTAAGTTATAACTTAAAGAGGTTTATTCTGTAGAGTTTTCAAAAAATATGTCATTCTCTAAAAAATCACTTCCTGAATGATTTATTTCACAAATCACCCTACAATGCCTGCACAAGAAGAAAACAAATGTAATCATAAAATTATTACTCCTAGCAGATCTGCTGACCTGCAAGTAGATAGAATCATGGAATGAAAAGCAAATTACAGATTTCAGTTATGTATTTACGAATTGAAAATAATTGTTAGTCTTATACTATTGTTCGCATTATTACCGGCCAGTTACCGAAAATTCAATACGAATCTGTTAGGTTAAATACAAATTACAAAACTCAATTACTTGAAAAAGAAATTATGATGAAGGGATTGGCAAGTTAACGCCAGCGTACCACTAGCTGGACATCACTGCTTAAATTAAACACAACCTACAACTTGTCACTAAGGGACATGCATTGAAATTATGGTACTACATATGGAAAAGAACAAGTGGAAAGCAACGTATGTAAGTTGAAATATCCTCCATGCTCCGTGTAAGGTCCATGGCTTAATGACACCCCACGATGTCAAATCCTAATAGTGTCACTCTGGTCTGAGTAGTCCGGACCCGATTGAACTTCTCTCAAGCATTAGATAACTCCAACAGCCAATCTCAAATGTCTTCAATTAATTAATCACGCTTTCTCACTCTTTCGCTACCTCGTACTTGTAAAGACACGTCTCTAATTTGAAATCCACTTTTTAATTTTCGGCACATGTTTTGATGAGAACTTTGATTTTTAATTTATTTTTATTATTTTAATATTGAAAAAAACCCCCTAAAAATCACGTATTGATAATTAAGTGGGCCATTTAGTTAACTTTTTTAGCTCCTACTCAGTCAATTTTTACCTCTCACAGGGACTTGGATCTTCCATTTATTTTCCTCGTCTTGTATTCTGTCAAATCCAATAAATTTTGCGAGGACCTCCTTCCTCCTTAAAAGGAGATTCTTGAGATGTTTATTGATTTACATTTTTTTTTCCTATGAGTCGTAACTGTTTTATTGGGTGCTGATCCTATAATTCAATAGACACGGAGTGTAAGATAGAGAAAATGTTGAGATGATATGCGTAACTACTAACCCATTAATACTGCTCCTTTACAGATTTTTTTTTCATGGGAGAAGGCACGCCGAGAATATACAAAAAATCTTATATGAGTGTTGGAGCGGTTTCTCACCAGTCGTCCACGTGTCTTGAACTGCTGATGCTGGATTCTCCAACTGTTCACGTACCCTTGCTATCTCACAAATCTCTGAACTCCAAGCAGGATCGGAGAGGCGGGGGGGGCCACCTGCAAAGACTCTCCGATGCTTAAGTCAGCGGTTTTTCTTTGCGTTTTGGTAGCAAGGAGAAAAATAGATCAGTTCAAATATCTATCTCTTTTTCGTGTTTTCTTCTTTGCAAGTGTTTTTTTTTTGTATCAAAGAACAACTACTTTCTCTGAATGCATAGCTTTCATATATGTAGTCCTCGGACAATCAACAGTGTTCTTCTCTATCTTTGGAAAAGTAAAAAATATATTCATGAGTACCTTTCACTTCTAGATCTTTTAAAACCATCATGGGCCGAGATTTCTGCGACCTCTTCTGCGCTACCGCGGCCTGATTTTCGCCGCCTCTTATGGCTTCAATCTGTCAGGAGCGAGATTTGGGCACATCGCCGTTCTGTCAGGACGACTTGTCCCTGCGCGCGCACCTACCCAGAAACGCATTAAATGCTCTGTCCGGGTCTGGAGCCGCGGGGCTGTTTTCCATTGCATCCAGTCTGAAGACCCTTGGGGCTTCCGACCCCTACGACTGTTGAGGTGAGGGTCGCTGTTCCTAGACAACAGACCCTTGGGGCTTCAGACCGCCAGCTGTCGTGGATTCGAGGTCTGACCGACTGAACCGTTTGGGATCAGTGGTGGATTCTGCCTTAAATTCGGAAGACCCATAGGCCGATGGTGAGATCACGTGCGTTCCGCGTGACCCTTCTCACGGTTCAAGGTTCAGGAATGGGCCCCACAATGAGTACGTAAAGTTGAAAACTTAATTTCCATCTAATCCAACAGCTGATGTGTCTTCACCAAAGTTTTCTCTAGCTTTATTATATCATGATTCACTTGGCTTTTTTCAATTTTTCATTGTTCAAATCAGCCCCTTGACTAGCTAAAGGAGTTTTGCAAAATTTGATCCATGCTAGTAATAAACTGTTTAGATTTAAATCATAAAGAATATAGATCTTAGTAACAATCATACCAATAAAATAAATAATACTAACAAAAACCAAAATCTTCATAGATTGATCTAGTGGACTAAGAACACTATATATTTAGATTTAGGGAGATATTTACCTTCATAAATAGAAAAATTATTTGAAAACAAAATCAAAGGCAATAATTATTTGAAAATTACTAACCCTAGTCATGGTACAAGACTAGGGTTTGAGTGTACTTTCCTAAATATTAATTGAAGTTTACCCCAAAAAAGAGTTTACATTTATACTTTAATTAGTGGCAACATGTAATGGAAGCATCTGATAAGAAAAATCTTTTGAAAAATTGGCGACAACTTACTATAATATGTTAATTCGCTCATAAATACCTAGAAATAGGCTTCAAATAATCGTTGATTCTCATAAAATATCAGAAATTTGAGAAGAAAAGAGATACTCTCTCTCTCTCTGAATTTTATTAATCAACTCAAAACTCAAAACTTAAAATTGATAGTAAAAGGCTTTATGGCTTACAATATATGGGAAAACTAGATAAGACACGAAATCCTAACTATTCGGAATTTGGCAACAAAATAAAGAAAAAAAATGCAAAAATGGGTAATAAAAATTGCAAAAATGGGTAATAAAAAATACTGAAATCACAAATCAGTAGCCTGAGCGGTAGACTGGTTCTATTAACCGAATACGGGTAGTAGATCGATCCTATCTACCGATTCTTCCAGAGATTAAACCACTTTTTTGGACAAAAAAACTATTGTGAGCCTTGCTTCTTTCTTTTCCTCCACATTAGCATCTCTAAGTTTCTTTCTTTTCCTCCACAAGAACAATAAATCATGGAAAGGGCCACTATCACTAAAAAAGTTCACTTGCAAGCTTCTCGGATGCAAACATGTCCAATACAAAATAGACCCTTCTTTATTATTCTTAAGATCACAAAGTAAGTTATGACTCACCTGTCTACCTATCTTCTTAATTTGCCTTTCAGAATCACAATCAACTCGTTGTATTCTAAATCAAAATCCAACACAACATCATTTGATTCAAAATTCTTTTTTGTGCTAATCTCTTTAACATCACCATCAACAATAAATTCAAACATGGAGAAAGAAGAAGGGAGAATTACCTCATTATCAAGTTCTACCTCATCACCATTCTCAACCACGCTGCCATTGACCTCTTGTATAAGAAGTTCTGAATTATCAAGCTTATCACCACTATCAAATTCCTCCAGTGATCATTTAGAAAAAGTCGAGAACACTCCAAAGTACCATCTTCTATCACTTCATTAAAGTAATCACCAAGGAACTTGGAATGGTCTTCTTTATCAACAGCTACATGATCTTTAATTGAATGACTAGGCAAATTATTGACTTCCTCCTTTGTTGTATCTGCTGGTGTTTATTGGAATAAATTTCCGGAAAATATTTTCATAAAATTATTTTCAAGAACACCATAGTTTTGTAAAATCAAGAAACGCAGTGGAATTGATCGTATAAAATTTTTCTTATTACAAAACGTTTCAGATCGTGATCTAATATGATTTAACTCTTGATCTAAACAAGAATAATACCCGGATTCACTCCACAACCTTCTCGTCTTCCCGTCTATTCTCTAAAGCCGTTTGATTGATCCAGTGGGTGATCACCTTCTTGATTCCTAACAAAGAGATCCACAGATGAACAAGAAGACAATCTTCTCGAACCGATTTCTCCGGGATGGCGAAAACACCAAGGACAGTGAATTCCTAGTGGTGGCCGATTTTCTCTGCTCTTTCTCTCTCTGTTTTCGTGTGACACTCTCTTTTCAAGAGGTGTTTTAGGTGTAACACTTGTATCTTGTTGCTAGAGAACTTTTCTCTTAAATATAGAGAGATTAGTAAACCCTAATAGGCTTATTGGGTTTGTTGGGCTCAACTGATCATCAAATGATTATTAGGCTTTAATTTGAGCTAGACAGGGGACCAGATGGTTCTATAAAGCCCAAGCTCCAATGAACCATATACCCACTATCATAATTAACTCTTAATTATAATTAGGCCTTGTCCATTAATATTGGGGCACACCACTATAGGTCTAATATTGAACTCTTGGACTAAATATCATTTATTTTTTGTAAAACTTATTAACAATTAATTAGCTTGATCCATTTAGCATATACTATACCTATAGACATACCCCTAATGTAATGCCCTACTAGTAGAGTGAAATTACTGTATTACCTCTCTAATACATATTTACCTTTGAGTTGCCATTTTTCATCTAATGGATAATAGTTAACTATAGTATTTGTATCTGCTTATACCAACACAGTCAAGTTCACATAATGAATACCGGGGCCCTGGTTTATATTATCTAAGTACTTGAAAAAATTCAAAGTGACATCATATGCATGGTGTCCATCATGAAAAACATTCTACACATTTTATATATCTTATCTTCCAAGATACCGGAGTTCGAACCATAAACCGAAACTAGTCCTTTAGTAACTCAAAAAGACAAAATACATGAAAGTAAGTTCGCTAATCACTAGGATTAAGGTCTTCTATAATAGTGCTAGATTAGTAAAATTAGAAATTTGAGTTACGGCACTTAACCTCAAATTCTAATTCACTAGGTCATGTTCGATGCTGTTATAATTTTCTTATAACACACTAGTGTTTTTATCTGAAGACTCACTTCGATAATTAGAGACTTCATTAATTAAATAGACAACACTACATTCTATGACATAGTAAAGTATTCCATCTTCAATATGCAGAATGCGAATAATTTAATTTAGACATAATGAAATAAAGAATATAATGTCTCCCACATATGAACTCATCATACGAATAATTCTTTATTACTCATTTTATGTCTTGGAATCTTTTAGATGTTTGCATAAGATAAATATACACATCACATGTATATCAATAGGACATAAATGAAATAGAAATTCATAACATAGAATTTATTAATAACAAATAGATACTAAATAATCCAATAAATAGTATTTATAATGTCTAAATAATAAACTGCTTTATAGGACATTATTCCAACAATATCGTTACAAAGAGGACGAAATTCAAATGGGCCTTTATTTGTTTTATGTCCACAAGATTTTTTGAATTATTCTTCTTATAATTTCTTTGCCTGTCTTTTGGACTAACTCGTGGAAAATAAAAGTCGTGAAACAACTTTGACTTCAATTTTCTCTAACTTTTAATTTTCTGTTTTCCCTTTTGAATTCTCCTACTTTGAACAAATTTCCACCAAGAAACTACAGAATATTTAAATTTTCTAGAAATTAAAAAAACTAGTTTTAGAGGCTCTATATCCACATACTCAAAATACTCATCAACCCTTTCAATCTAATCCAAAAATTTATCCGGTTCAATACAACCATTAAAACTAGGAATTCTAACTTTGTTAAAATTATCTTCAAAAGGATATTTAGAATACCTGAGACCTATTCATAAATTATCAACTATCGGCGACCTATCTCTCACTGTGCTCTGTTGGTCTAATTGTCACTGGGATCGATTGGGCACATCAATTTCAAAACCCTTGACATTTTCTACCTTAGGATTTTTGAATAGCTGTGACAAAGAAACGACTTTGGCATCCAACATGTGACAGTTTCTAGACTCGAAATATTGAGTCTTCCTTCGCGTCAAACCCGATAGCACTCTTAATCTTCATCAGCGAGTAACCACACTTTATAGCAACGGGTCTTCTTCTTAAATCATCTCTTGAATCACAATGATTATGATTCTAAGGTCGATTTTGTCGAGCCAATAACGCAGCCACTTATTCCATTAATTGGGCCACATGTTGCTCCAATTGCATCGTCTAATCACGTTCATAGACTTTATCCACAGGAACCTCATTGGCTGGAGTCTTCCGAGTGGCATCTTGTCAAGAACAAACACGATTTTGGTACCAATTGATGTAGCAAAAGTGTTTGATGAGAAAGAACTTTTGGAAAATTGAGGACAACCCACTAACCTGTAGATTCGCTCACGAATACTAGGAAATAGACTTCAAACAACCATTGATTCAAAGAATAATAGAAATTTGGGAAGAAAAGAGATACACTCTCTCTAAATTTTATTAATTAACTCAAAACTCAAAACTGATAGTAAAAGGCCTTATGGGTTACAATATATAGGAAAACTAGATAAAACACGAAATCCTAATAAAAATATTAAAATATTTGGAATTTGGTGAAAAAATAAATGAAAAAAATGTAAAAACGGGTAACAAAAAATGTCAAAATCACAAATTAATAACTTGAGCAATAGACTGGTTCTGTTTACCGAAAATGGGCAGTAGACTAATCCTATCTATCGATGCTTCCTTAGAGTAAACTACTTTTTTGGGCGAAAAGACTATTGTTGGGGCAATAGACTGGACAGTCAACCGAAAATTTTATCTTCATTCTTTTTTTGTTTTCCTCATGCTGCATCATAATATTCATTTAAAAAAAAAAGATATTTACACCTAAAGGTCTATTAAGCCCTCATGATGAAAAATTGGACTCGTGTATTGTAATAATCTAGTTTTTTAAGGGTAATTTGGTCATTTGACCTTATAAAAAAATTAAATTATATATATTACTCTCTCTCTCTCCCTTTTGCCCCCCATCCCGATCTATTCTCTCTCCCCATCTCTGTGCGTCTTAGCCGAAGGAAGCGAAGAAGGCCGCCGGAGCTCACCCAGGCCTCGTCTTGCCCACGGACCGCCCGACATGAGCTCACCACGTTGCCAGGGTGCCCCGTCGCTGGCCCCACGAAGCCACCATGCTCCTTCCACTGGAAAACGCTATTTTCGGTCGTTTTGGATTTTTGTCACCAGTATCATTTCGGGCCATTTTAGCTCGCATTCTTGGACTCGTCTCGTCAAGAAGAAGCTCCAAGTATATATATCGTGACTCTATTTTGCTCGATTTGAAAGTTGTCCTTTTTAGATGTCTTGAGTTTTGAATTTTAGTTTTTAATTTGGCCGTTAGATTTCGTTTTTATTGTCATTTTTGGAATGTACTCGGAAAATAGTAAAGTTTGATATATATATATATATATATATATATATTTATATATTGACTATATTTGGTGACTAACACGAAAATCAATATCTAACCGCTTTGATTTTGTCTAATTTTGTGTGACACTAGTCCGATATCGGTCTGGATTCGAATTGGTCAAGTTATATGTCTAACTTAGCTATTTTGAGCATTAGGAATTTAACGAAGAGGTGAACTTATTAATTTGAAGCTCCATTAAGAAGTTATTTTTTTTTCCAAGTAAGTGATCAAGGGCGTTGAATTGGTTTTCGGCCCTTCAAACGATCGTCCAGCGGCACCTTGAGAATCCAATAGCATGGTATCGCTATTCTAGTGAGGTAGAAATTCGGTTACCTCTCTTTTATGTCATTTTTAAATAAAAACTATTTTCTATAATATATGAGAACAAACGTGATTTTTGAACTTTTAAATATCTGTGATGGAATTGAATACTATAAATTATGTATTGGATTGCTCTAAAACTTTTCTGAGTGCAAGTTTTTTTAAGATATGTTAAAATAGGGTTGTTATACTGTCCATTTTTCTAAAAAAATTTATTAATCATTTTGTTAAAAACTAGAACATCATTTAAACTTAAATTACTGCATGACTATTTTTACACATCAGTTTAGAGTATACGTGTCATAGGATCACATATGAGTACTAGGTTAGCGTCATAGGGGTTTTCGGTGTAGCGCTACGGCCCCATCGATAGTGTAGAGTCTGTGAACCTGCGTAGGGTTTTGCTTTTGATTACCTCCCCATTTGGCAGGTGTAGGCAATGCGGTTACCCTTCCAGATTTAGTAGGCGACACACGGGTATCCTCTCCGGTTATGGGCCAGGTGTCAAGCAGGCTGTATAGCATAAGTAGTGCTAACTTCCTGGTTTCTATTGAAGAGAGGTGCTAAACTCATGAGTATAGGTGGATTTATGTCGTGTGTTTGTGGACTGATTGGTTTCCAGATATTATGCTTTTTATATATCTATATATATGTATGTGTATATAGATTATCGGTTTTGGATATTTTTATGAATATATACACATATGGTTTTGCAAAGGTATTTTGAATTAAACTAACTATGTAGGAGCTTTCCATCACTAAAAAGTTTTTAAATTAGGTAACAGTTTCTCTACTGAGCTTTCGAGCTCACTCCTCCTATTTTCCTCAATTTCAGGTGGTGGTTCATTCAAGTTAGTTGTCTTTTTGGCTAAGTAAGTCGCTTAGCTTACGTTCACGGTCTTATTTCTACTCCTCTTCAGTTGGTCCTTATTCATTGTTCTATTTTTTTTCATTTCTAACTGTTTAGCCAAGTTTGTTGTTGCCTGCTAAGTGAATGTATGAGAATGTATTTACTACTATTTGAGTATTTTCAAAGTTTTAAGTATTTAGAATTTCGATTAACTTTGTAAATCAATTCTTGGACTTTCCGACTCAATATTTGTTTATTTAATTAACACTAGATTTTTATTAAACTAAGTTTTTGTACAACTTAACTATGTTTTATTGAATTTTAATTGGTGTATCTTTCTTAATAAATTAAATAAAAGATGGACTCCCTTTTTCCATAGAATTTCTAATGATTTGAGGACTAGAATAAAAAACCCAAATACTTGATTTGTTCCGAATTTTTACAAACTCTTTATTTATCTTTATTTATACTCAAAATTACTAAAAATCAAAGTTTTAAATTTTCGGTCGTGACATGTATAAATGTTATAAAAACTAACATTCGTTGTCATGACTAGCATTTAAAGTTAATTAGAATCTTATTTCCTAACAAATTCTAAAATAAATTATTTTTTAACAAACTTTAAATTATTTTTTTGAAGCTATCGTCACCTGCTGTAGCCTGCCACTGCTATGTACCGATCTCGATCTCTATCCCGATTCTAGCCATGCCTCCATTCCATTGAGGTCAAAAATATTGGACAGCGATTGAACTTGTTAGGCCACTAATTTTTACCGTTTTGACAAATTTTCAATATAGGTCTAAATGTTTCAAAACCTATCAAAATGTTTGACCGGTAGTTGAAGATTTTCATCCTTGATTAAGTAAAACTCCTAAAATTACAAATAATTTATAATTTGTCCCTTTTATCATTATATATATACTCGGCCTCAATCAAAACCATTATATTGCACTTGGTGTCATCTTTCTTCGGTGTGACAGATATCTATACATGTATATATATTTATATATATATATATATATATATATATTCGAAATTCGTAGTATTTAATTAAATTTACGAATTGGTATTTGAGAGAATTATCATAGAATATCACCAGAAGAAGCAGTACAGACAGAAAATGTGTTACACTTGAAAACCTCAGTTAATCAAAGAAACTAAAGAATATGTAGAGGCAAAAAGAAAATAATAGGGGAAATAAACACAGAAATGAGGTGGACCTGATCGTCCAACTTAAAAATAAAAACAAAAAATAGACTTTAATATATAACAGCTTGTTGGTACACAGAAATTAAAAGAGCAAATCAAATACAAAATTTGCAAAGGCTAATATTAGAGGAAAACAGAATTACAAGAGTCATATCGAATGACAGACGAAATTTATAAGGACAAACTTTTAAATATATACTACATAGACGAGTAAATCTTATATGTAGAGTCCGGTGAACAATTTCAACCGGTCCTTACTAAGACATGAATCTTACGCTACATGAATAATATAAACTATATACAAGAAAAAGAACCCCAATGCTAAAAGCTAATTTTCTCCATTCCCTAACCTCCCTTCTTGCGGATAAAGCTGACTCCACATCAGTCACATGAGACTCCCAGCTTAGTACCTGACTGTAGAGCAACATATCACAGATCATTAGTTCCTTGAGGGTAGTAATGTATCTCAACTCTTCTGGGATTATCCTCAATTCAGGCATATTCTTAATGCATAACCTCTTGAGATTTGGCATTGCCGTTCCAAGCTCAACTCGCCACTTCGTTACATTCCTTAAAGAAAAGAGTTGAAGAGTCTCTAGCCTCGGAAATCCTTGGGCGCCACAAACCATTTCTGATCCATTGTACGAGTTATGTAATCGTATAAACCTTAAGCTTGGCAGGTTCTCCAAGATTGGCATAGGGTCGGTACTGAGGTCAGAGTCGCGCAAGGTCAATTTGGTGAGACTTGGTGGAAGAAACTCTAGGTTGTGACCGTCCGATATTTTGCCGTCTAAGAACAATTTAGAGAGAATAACACATTCAGAAAGTGGCTGCAGATTTGGAAATACACTGGCCGAGAGAAGAGACATGTGCAAGGACTGAAGCATACTAAATCTGAAATTGGGGGTTGACAAAAGGAAAAATCTAACATCTTCATGACTTGTGAATTGTACTCCTAAGTTTTGAAGATTCCTAAGTTCAACCTGCGTGATCTTGTTTCTGAGAAGCAACGGCCCAAATCTTATGTACTTGAGAGTCTGAATTTGTGTTGGTGTGGAAAGTATATATGTGGGCCAACGGAAACTATGAGGAAAATCTGTATTGAAAGGTAGCAGCAGATGTTTCAAACGTGCTAACCTCAGGATCTCTGCTGGTAGTACAACCTCATCATTATCACGGAGATTAATGGTGCCCAAACTTCGCAGGTTGCCTATGGAGCAAGGCAATTTGACTCTTCCAACATTTCTCAACCCTAGGTACCTCAAGTGAATCAAGTCCCCAATTTCTGATGGCACTTTACACTTTCGAGTTCCGCGACTAAACCTAAGCTCCAAAACTCTTAACAATTTCGAGTTCCTACCCCTTATAATATCTGAGATAGAGGGAGGACTTACATCGAAGTATATAAGAGAACGAAGATGGGGATGCATTTGTCTTCTATCTAGACTATAGCCAGGATGAACTGCAATCCTTCGGCTGCGTGTTTGATAAGTACTTGAAGAAGAACTAGCTGCCGTGATGTTCTCTTCTTGCGGTTGGATAACCTCGAAGAAGTTGTCTGCTCGTGCCTTCGACACACAAAAATCTCGCATAAGATGGTGCAGGCGACATGTCTTGACACCAACCCCTGTGTAGTCCCTTTTCACGATTTGAATCATGCACCTATCGATCAGCTCTTCCAAGTAGTCTTCAGCAATCTCTTCCATTGTCTGTCTTCTTGATGTTGGTTCTGTTATAAAGCCTTCAGCGATCCATAGTTGAATAAGTTCCTTTTTAGGTATCTCTGAATCATCTGGGAAGTTTCCTAAATACAGAAAACATGGCTTCAAGTAGTAAGGCAAATCATGGTAGCTTAACGCCAACATGTCCTCTACTCGATGATTGTGTTTGTTTAAGTATGAATTCACATCTCGTACCACTTTTTGCCATTCATCATAAGAACGTTTTGTTCTTAAAAGCCCTCCAAGTACAACGATGGCGAATGGTAGTCCTCCGCACTTGTTAACCATCTCTTTTCCCATGTGCTCAAATTGAGATGAATGATAATTGCCAAAAATATCTCTTGGCATCGCTTTACGTTGTAAAAGCTCCCAACTCCCTTCAGGAGTTAAAAGCGGAGGTTCGATTGCACAATCATGCGGATTGGCATACGATGCGACTTGCTTACTACGTGTGGTGAAAACAATTTTGCTTCCTCTTACTCCTCTTGGAAAAGCCCTTCTTAGAGAATCCCAATCGTCTATTCTCCAAATATCATCAAGAACCACAAGATACAGCTTCTCTTTCAACTCATCTTTGATCGAAACTATTAAATCACCCTCGTCCAAGGTGTTCAAAATCTCTCTTTTTCTTTTCCTTTCTTCTAGCAAATCTTCTGAATCATTCCTTATGTGTCGAGACTGCGAGAAACCAACTTGAATCAAGATTTCAGACAAAACCTCCCTTAACACGTACTTTTGAGATATAAAAACCCAAGCACAACGATCGAAATGGTGCTTCACATCATTATCATTGTAGACTTTCTTAGCCAGCGCGGTCTTGCCCAGTCCACCCATCCCGACAATAGGAACAACCCGGAGGCGATCATCTCTCTCCCCCGTCAGTTTAGTCTTCAAAATTGTCACAGTTTGATCAAGGCTAATGAGATCATGATTCTCCTCCTCATCGTCGCACACTGGATATGACTTTCTTGAAATCCGTTCTTGCTCAGCCGCAGATGTAGTGGCCTCCCCAATCTCTGAACTACCCAGTTGAATTTCATACATCTCTTTGCTTTCGAATATGCCTTGTATCCTGATTTTGATGTCGCCTATTGGTTTTCGAAGGCTTCGAAGATGAAGAGCTTTGACGTACGAGGAGTCGAATTTTACTACGTAGGTCTCGACGACATCCTCAATATCCGAAGCCACTTCTCTTATTTCCCCCAGCCAGATACGGACTTGATCATCATGTTCATGCTTGCTACAAGCTCTTTTCAAGAAGCCCTGCATCCGCCTTAGCTCGTTCCGCAAGTACTCAACGTCGCCCCTCACGCTGGTCAATGGAGTTGCTTCGTTAATTAGTAGATCAGAGATTCTATGGATGGCGGCCGAAACAATAGCCTCCGTCAACATTGATAAAACTGTTTCCGCCATTGTTGATGAAGATACTGTACTATATCAAATTTGTGAGTACAAACTATGATATTTCACAGTCGGTTGGTATCTTCATTTTTTTTTTTCTTTTTTTTGCCGGGGGCTTCTTTGTTTTCATTTTAGACTAGTTGTAAATAAAAATGAAGATAAGATCTTTCTACGTAGGTCCCTCTATGTCCTGCCAATAAAAATTGATTGAGACCCGTCTTTATTAACGAGCTTTTTTATTGGTTTCAATTAACTGGCAATGTTGTCCTGACTTAAAATTAAAATTTGAATAACAGTCAATTGATACTATTTCAACGGTTGAGAATGAGACCCATGATCACTATTTATGTGCGTCTTTCAATGCTTCATGTAATGTTGCACGCAGTCGAAATTTGACTAAAAAAACCTCTTAAAATAACTATGTAACTCAGCTAAATCGATTGTTATTGGTCTTTGACGCACTACTGAAATCAAATATTAGCTTCTTAATCTTCTTAGTTAAACACAAATCAGAGAATAAGTCAATTAAAGATTTTCTTTTTTTTGTTTGGACGTATAAAGTAACTGGATATATATATATATATAGTTGCTAATTTAAAAATGTATTTTTTTTCTTTACCTATTTATAGATATTTTTTTTAGCCGTTGGATCACCATTAGTTGGTGATCCAATGGTTAAAAAAAAATACCTACTTATAAATAAAGAAAAAAAATATCTATTAAATTGACAATATATATATATAAAGTATTTGTTTTAGCTAGTGATCCAACCTTAAAAAAAATATCTACCCATAAGAGTAAAGAAAAAAATACTTATATATATACGCGCGCGCTCGCGCATAGCAACTCCAAAGTACCACTCACCAAGTTCCACTCACCAGCATTATAACATTTAAAATTCAACACAATACATAACTAGTCACTCAAGGACTTGGAAATTATGGTACCATGGAAAAGAACGAGCGGAAAGGTAACATAATTAAAATCTTCCATGTTCCGTGTTAGTTCCGTGTCTTAATGACACTCCATGTCCGGCCAACGGGACTCTACTGTCCACCTACCTTCTCATATCCTTTGACTGTCTCGTTTAGACCAATCTCATTGGATGCCTTTTGTAACTATGCTATATCTCGTATTTGTAAGACACGTCTATAATTTTCAATCCACAACTTTATTATCAGCACAATTTTGGTTTAGCAGTTTTATTTTAATATGTTATTATCATTTCGAATTGTGAAAATAAAACTGAAAAGGACATACAAAGACGTGGTCCATTAAATATCTAAATGTACTCGGTATATTTTATCTCCTAGCGAACTTGGATATTCAGTCCATCTTATTCTACCCATGTCTCCTTACTAATAAATTATGTACATAACCTTGTAAAGAAATCAACTAACAGAAATTTATCATCTATTATTTTTCTTAGAAGTGATAACTATTTTATTGGGTGATGTGGTAAATATATATAAGAGACAACAATAGAAAATTATTTTGATTATTAACTTTTTTCCAAAAAATACACTGGTTTTTGATAATACCAAGATCTTTGATTTCTTGCAAATTAATACATTTATATTGATAATTGATAGTCCAAATTAGTAGCCTAACTTTTCAATTCTTATTATTATTATTATTATATTATTTTGCAAATTTGTACCATGAACAAGTTTAAGATGCAAATATCTCATTAACTTTTTGAAAACTTTTTAAGTATTAATATATTTGAATGAAATATGTTACAATTTTTCATAGGTTAATCACAAAAAAGTACAAATTGGGTGATTTAATTGAACTGATTTTTTTATGTTATTCTCAATCAATTTTAAGAGTTTGCCAACAAATGTAAGATATTTTTAATTCGGATTCTATTCTTAGCGATAAACTTTGCAGTCAATTTGTACATAGTTGTTAGATATTTGAAAAAATATTTGTACATAGTTGTTAGATATTTGTAAAAATTTTGAATGAACATGTATAATCCTGCTCATAAGATCAGAATTGCAGAAAGATTAATATTTAGGATTTTTTTTAATTTCTTACCTTGCATTCAAATTTTTTATGTTTGATTTTTAAATGAAAACTTAAATATATATATAAACTTTTAAATATTTTTCAAAAAATTTTATTGGCATTTAATAAGTTTTTATTAAGATATTAAGGGGTACTACTCTCTTTCTAATATTAAAATTAATTGATTGGTAATCACTTATACAAATTTGCAAGAATTTTAAATGTTAAGAAATTAATTTGTAAAAATGTATTAATTTACATACATTTAAAAATTATTGTATTAATTTACAGAAATTCAAAAATTATGCTATTTTTCTTTGCAGAAAAGTTAAAAATTAGAGTGTCTTTATATCATTATCCCTATAATAAAATGGGCATAGTCGTAGTAGAGTTAGACAAGAAAATATATGAAAAAAAAAACTGCATCTAATGTCTCTCAAATATAGTGGCTAAAAATTAAGAACTAATTATTGCACTTTTAGAAAAGTCTTTTTGACGGAAGAAGACATTATAAGAAGTATAATATATTTAAGGGTGTCTAGTCTAAGAACATGAACAAATAAATTTTCCCCTTAGTGCATTTGAATTTGAAGGGTTGGATTTGAAAATTTATTAATGTGATATCTTCTAGAAGGGCACACTTTTGTTGAATGTGTAGAGCTAGCTTAAATATATCATTAGGTCCACACCCCTAATGCAAGCTTTTTAATAACAATGTACTCGGAAATTACACATTTATTTTGTTACTCTAATTTTTGTTAATATACAAAGAATATATACCAAGGGACGAACTTGAGTGAGTGATACTATAGAGACCGGAGTATTGTGAACTTGTCTTTTATTCTTCTTCGTCATACTAAAAACTGGCAGGAGTTGAAAGTAGATGTAAGACAACTCTACGAAAACAAAGTTAGTCATAAACATTAATTCGTATATTTTGCAATGTCTAGTTACTTTAATGTAATTTTCTTGTCATTGATTCTATTTTATCATTTATGTAGGTAAAATAGCAGAAAAAGAGGAGAAAATGGTAATTTGGAGCTAAAAGGGCAAAATAGTCAAAGAATTGATCAATAAAAATTAGGAAAAATTGAAATATATGTATTTGGTTGCTAATACAGTAGGTATTTTTTTTATTTATGTGTAAATAATTTTTTTTAACCGTTGAATTATCATCTAATAATGATAATGATCTAACGGTTATAATGAAATACATAAAAAGACGTGCATTATTAATATTATTTTTTTTTTTACTTTTTACTATAAAAAATATGCGTGATAATTTTTTATTGGTCAAATTTACATAGATAAAACAAATACTTTCTAAATTGGTGAATATATATATATATATATATATGAACTTTTCTATAGTCCTCGTGTATTTTTCGAGGGACTCGGTCCCTTATGTTCAATAGCCATATGTCTTCTTATGGAATTTCTTAGTAAAAGAAGAAAAACATATTAACTTGTATAACCGATCCAACGCCACCAGCTGACAAAATGAAAAGTTCTTGGCAGGAAAAAAAGTGATCTTTTGAGGCCATTTTATTATTTTACTTTTAATTTAATATTATTAATATGAAAAAGACAAAAGCAAGGTTAGGGTGAAACAGTAAATTCAACAATGCAATGTAAGTTATTAAATCATTTATGTAGGATTTTACATAAAGGCCATTGTAAAAACAGACTAAGACTTTGTAAGATGAGATAGAGCCAACGTAAATCACAATAAACAGAATTTTAACTCACTTTTGAGATATTTAACCTTTGAGTTTGATTTATATGATTCTTGTTTTCAATTCAGGTAACTAAGCAAGACTATTTGACAACTTGTTGTTTTGAAGTTTTACGTATAAATATACTGGGTATTTATCATTCCCATTTTAAATATTTTACATTTTTTCAAGTAATTTCAAAATCAATTAATAAACTATTACGACCATATAAGTATAATAAAACTAACCAAACAACTTGATGATGTAAGTCATGTAATAAACTATATGAAAATAAATTTCAGATACTAGCTAGTGAGAAAATTATAAATTTGATAAATGATCCAATTTTAAAAGCATATTACTGAAATTCGAGTAATAGTAAGTAAATTATAAATTGATTGAGCATTGGAAAAGATATATTTTATATTTTTAATATTACTAAAATAACTGTTTCGTAATTTAAAGATCAAAGTTCATTAAATGCGAGATTTGATATAATATTTTACTTTAATGCTATTTTCTAACACCAAGAATATCATATTCTAAATTTAGCTTAACAAATAGCATTCTATTGACAAAAAATTTTTATGCTATATGCTAATTGAAAACACTATCACAATAAAATACATTGCACTAAATATGTTCCAGTCTCAAATTAATATAGTATTCAATAGTAGGCCAACACATGGTTTCAAAAATATACACATAATAAGATGAATAGTAGGCCAATACATATATAGTAGTCGAAGACATTAAGGTACATTTCTACATTAATTTGGTAAGTAAATGAACTTGGAATGGAAATATGTAACTGCACATTGGAAAATAGTTCCACATATAAATAAATCGACGTTGTCTGTATAATATAATAATAATAATAGATTAATATGTGCAGCATTAAATATATAATCCAAACTTATATGATATTTGAACAGGTTAAGATATTGTAATTGAACCGTTAAATTGAGATTTATATCTCTAGAAGCTAATTATTATTAAAAGCAATTATCCTCTCTATATTAAGTTAAAATATGTTGTTTAAAACATGGATAGCTCTTGTGCTAACTATTATTTTATTCTACATTAAGTTAAAAAAAATATTGTTTAAGACGTGAATAACTCTGGTGCTAACTATTATTGTAAAATCTGATAAGATTTTAGATTTTTTAGAACTAATGGCATAATTGTAATTATTGATTTTCAGAATAAAATATTCAAAATATTTGAATATTATATTGACGTGTTACAGTATCCCTTATTTGCATAAAAGAGCTTCAGAATTCTCAAATTCTCTCAAAAAAAGTCCTTAGGAAGAGAGAAAAGAGAGAAAAACGCAGTCTCTGTCTGAGCTCCGCTGCGCCACCACTGCTACCTGCCTTGGCAAATGCACTAGCCTGCGTCGAAGAACTTTTGAAGACGAATCCAACACCACTGGTCTCGGCTCATTTCAACGTCGGACGAAGCCGTAGCGGCCCCGCAAAAATTCCGCCTCCGGCGAGGTTTTCTGGCCACCAGAACACCGTTTGACCTCCGTTTTTGACACCTCTGGCAAGTAGAGTCTTGTCTCTTCGTCGCCGATCAAGTCCAAATGCTTGTTCATCAAAATTCATCTCGGGTGAGTTTTTACCACTTTTACCGTTTTTACCAACTAAGTAAAAAAAGTGATATTTTTGTAAATTTTTGGTTAGATAATTATTTTATCCGAGATAAATATATGGGGTGAAAGATGGTTAAAAATTATGAACATTTACGGTTGGTAAAAGTTAAAATGATATCCAGAAATATGTTAACTTTCTAATTAAAAAAAAAAGTGGTATTTTTTAAGTTATAACAAAAATGTGATATTTTTATAAAACTGAATAGTATTGGACTAGAGTCTATTTCTATGCAGATTTGGGCCTTAGTCTGAGATTCATCTCGGGTGAGTTTTCACCACTTTTACCGTTTTTACCAACTAAGTAAAAAAAGTGATATTTTCGTAAATTTTTGGTTAGATAATTATTTTATCCGAGATAAATATATGGAGTGAAATATGGTTACAAATTATGAACATTTATGGTTGGTAAAAGTTAAAATGATATCCAGAAATACGTAATCTTTCTAATTGAAAAAAAAGTGGTATTTTCTTAAGTTAGAACAAAAAGTGATATTTTTATAAAACTGAATAGTATTGGACTAGAGTCTGTTACTATGCAGATTTGGGCCTTAGTCTGAGATTAGAAAATTGTTACTTTTTGAAATATAATTGCAAAAATGACATTGTTTTACAAGTAGTTAGTGAAGTTGATATTTTTTAAAAATATTTTTAAAAGTGATGTTTTCTTAAAAATTATGTCATTGATATTTTGGAAAATATTTCAGTAAAGTGATATTCTTTCAAATAATCAGCAAAGATGATATTTTTCAAAATACTTTGAAAAATTGAACGTTTTTCGAATTAATTCAAAAAAATAGATATTTTTATAATTCTCAGATTTTTATGCCTAATTTATGCTAGGGACTACGAAACTGAGTTCTGATTTTGAATTTGGACTCAGTGAGGCTGAGGCATGAATTTTGATATAGAATACCATTATGTTTCGTTATTGAACAAAAATTAGAATTTCGTGGCACAAATCGCACTATTTTGTGTGCCATAGGTTGGTCCAACATCGGGATCTGTTTTCGATAAATTTTATGTCTAACTTAACATTTTTGGGTATTTTGAATTCAGTGATGACCTCTGTTTCTCTATTTGGGGCTCCGGTGGAAAAATCACTTTTTCAAGTGGAGTTACCGAGAACCCTAAACTGTCGTTTGAAGACCCGAGTGACCAATGAGAGTTTCTTTGAGTGTCATTAGCTTAGTATTGCTACCATATCGAGGTAGAGGTTCAATTATCTAATTTTATATCTATTTGATTTATAATTGTATTAAAACTTATTTATGAAAAATCGTCATCTCACATAAATCGTTGAAAATTATTGGATTATACTGGGATTAGACTGTGTGGATTATTTTACATATTTTTATATTCTGATTATGAAGTAAAATAGCAGTGTACTACTTATATTACAGTAAATCCCAGAATAATGACAAGTTGAATTGTTACAGTATGATTTGATTCATGGATGCATGGTTATTGTGAATGGTTATATGTTGTATATACGATATGTTCATATACTTGAGTTCTATTATTGCATCATGGTAGTTTAGATCACTGGTGAGTTGCTGCAGTGCTAGGTGAAAGACCTAGGCCTCTGCGCAGGTTTTTAGCTGATACACCTACAAGTAGTATCGAGATGGTGGGTACCTCTGCTACAGAGGTATTACAGAATCGAGATAGGAGGATGAGAGCTCACTCATATACTTGGTTAATTATAATATGTACAAATATATTTTTGTAGTTTTTGTTTTGAATATGTGATTATTCAGGATACCAATTATTTTATATATCTGGTTTTTAAATAGATTTTTGAGAAAGTATTAACCATGCAGGTTTGGTAAAAATTGCATCTATTCAAAAAGATAATTGAATTTCTACTGAGTATGTGAATGCTCATCCCTCTTATTTCTCCTACTTTTAGGTGTTTATCTAACTAAGATAGTCGTCTTGATGAATAGACAAGTTATGCAGCTTGTGTATACTGTTCTACTCCTAATCCCTGGTGGGTATTTGTACTCTGTTATCATTCTTTCTTTATTCAGTTTTTTAGCCAAAATTAGTAAGTGGATGTATGAGGATGATGTTGTTGTTAAATTAAGTATTTGAAAGAGCAAATGATTTTATGTAACATATTTTGGACATTGAACTAAATATTTCAGTTAAACTCAATTTATCAAAGTTTATAATTTCTCAAAAAGTTTTAAAGGAGATAGCTAGAAATTTTCATAAACCTTGATGAGTATTTCTCTTATATGAAATTAAAACTAATAAAAGTTTTAATGATTATGGAATTTATAATGATTTGAGGATCAAAATGAAATTATCATATACATGATTTCTCTTAAATTCTGTAAAATTAATATTCTATTATATTTTCACTTAAAATTACTAAAAGTCACGATTTTAGATTTTCGGCCATGACAATTATTTTATTCGCCACATTTAGTTTTCTCTAAATAGACTCCTCAGAAAATCTAAAATTTTTAATATTTCTTTTCACACAACTTCTATATGAAAATTCTAAATTTTTATATAGTTCAAAAATGCTCACTAATAGAAATTTTTGCAAATATTTGTTTTCCCACTATTCTAAGACTTTATTTGGAATTTAGATTTTTGAGGGAAATAAAAAAATTTCCAAAGAATTTCATTTTACTCGTATTTGGATTCAAACAAAAATTAAGCGAAAAAACTATCAGGGAAAGTGGGAAATATATTTGATTTGATGTCATTTTTTAGTATATAAAATTTTGACAAATTGATTAGAAAAGAGAAACATTTTGACATAGAGTTTTACAAAACTTTTGAAAAAATATTTTCCACTTATTTTTTCCATAACTTTTCCTTCACAATATTTTTTTCTCCAAGAATGCATATTCCAAACGGAGCATAAGTCTTCACTATCCATTAATGTTTGAAACCCAATTTTTCTTTCTTTTTTTTCGGTCTTATTCTCCACATTTTTATTGGTCTTTTCAAGATTGTATATTTCTTCCATATGATGAATGGTCAATACTTAATAATCAAAATCTTTGGTATTTATAGTTTATTTATCTAAGGTTATGAAAATTCAATTCTATAATAGTTTGATTTGTTAAGATTAATTTATGTCAATTTCATATTTAATGCTATATTTAGAGGGTATATTTAAAGGGGACATATGTGTGCTAAGAAATAGAGTTTGATTGTTTAATCATGAATGATATATGAATGAATATATGTCAGTTTATAGGAGGATAACATTCGAATTAACTAATTCATAAAAAAATGAGGACGAAGAAAAAAAGCGGATTGATATTTGCGCCACCCTTGAAAGATTTATAATACCATCTCTAAAACTAGTGCTATATTAGGCACAAAAAAAAAAATAGCAAAATATTAAGTTTGGTACATTATTTTATTTTTTTGCTCAAATGGATGAAGTCATTCGAAATGCTTTTTTTTTTTTTTAAACTTTTATAGCTCAATGATTAATAAATCGGTTTTGTAATTGGTAAAGTATTAAAAAAACGGATGGGTTCAACATTGAAAACTATATTTATAAATGGGTCTTGTAAAGAAAAAAAGTCTAAATTTTGAGCCCATCGTAAGGAAATATATGTTTTTCAAATATTGTAGCAAAGTGACTGATATATTATTTTATATATTAAATACAAAATATGATGTACTCAATATAAAAAATAATATACTTAATACTTAAAATAAAATTGATATATAAGTAAATATACTAAATGTAATAATACATATACTTAGTCATTTGAGTATAAAAAAGGGGAAAAAAAAAAGAATATTTATTAAAGTGAAATGCAAAAATTAGACATACACTCAAATTTCCCTCTATTTTTGAATTTAGAGTAATTTATTGAGTATTGAAATGTGTGATTTTTAATCTCAATTCTAAATATAGCAATTTAGTATTTACAAAATCAATTAATAAAGTGCCAAAAACTCTCGAAGATGCTATATAGCATAGCAAACACTATATTGGGCACAAAAACTTTGACATGTATGGGATGATGATAATTTTGAATCATAGTATTGGCACATGAATATGGTATCTGATTGCAAATTCTAATATAAAATGCCTGACTTGTTAGGTAGTATTTTTTAGGGTAGCTGTTTTATCACGTTTATTTTTTCTCTCTCAACTTTTTTATTTAAGAGAGACCACGTGACATTTTAAATTTTAAAAATTCATTTGTCCACACTTTTTACATTTTCATTAACTCTAATAACTAGTTAAATTATTCTTTTATATATATATATATATATATATAAATGAGCTTATTAAGGGAATAATACTAATAAAAGTTAAAAAATTTCAATTACAATACAAGGACAAAGGATTATAAATTCAAACTTTTGAAAAAAAAAAAAAAGACAAAAATTAGCTCACAAACATAACAACAAAAATTATGGACTACCATAATTTTCCAAGAAAAGAAGATAATAAGAACTACTAATACACAAATACCTATAAATACCTTTACCTATTAGTAGACTGCATTCTTGGTAAGTAGATATATACTTGCTAAAAGGAAAACCAACTTATACGTATTATAGATCTAAATCTAAAAAATAAATTTTTAGATTCAAAATCTAGCACAAAGAAATAAAACTGATACAAATCAAAGAACATGTGATACAAAATCTGCACAAATATGATATTATAACATATCTAAATATGGACTTATTAAAAAATTAAAAGAAAAAATGAAAAACCTATCATTCCCGAAGGAGATCAGGGAAGAGAAAGAGTAGGAGAAATCAGAGAAAGAGATCAAAGGACTCTATTTTTGACCTATTGCAAGAAGGATATCATGGTTTTTTTTTTCTTTTCTTTTCCTAGGAGAGAGAAAGAGAATGTTGGCCAGGTTTTTTTTTAATTTTTACTCTATGTTTTATTTTTAAGTGCTACTTTTTTACTAGTTATATTATTAAATGTGAAACTAAATAATAAAATTCATATATTAATCGGTGAGTAATTTGCAGATCATGTAAATTCACTCAAAGATTTGACAGATGCAATATTTTAAGAGGTTTAGGATTTAAATGCCAAAACAGAGACTGAGGACACAGATGCCAAAAACAAAAGTTGAAAATGTTTACAGTAAATCATCCAATAGAATTAAATAAGAAGACATCTTGCCTAATTCCTCTCTTTTTTTTTTTTTTTTTTTTTTTTTTTTTTTTTTGACAAGGTGAGATGGACATTGTATCGCTGTTACAATCTAATTGCAATAAGGGGAAATTAGACAATAAATGGTGTTTAAAAAAAATTGAAAAAGACGATGGCTGTGTTTTTTAAGATGCGGTATGATTTTTATTAGAAAAATACTGTTTTTTAAAAAAAATATTTATAAAAATATAATTTTTTAAATAGTAAATAATTTTTAATAATCAGTTTCTAGAAACAGGTAATCAATAATTATTTTAAAAGTAGTACTTTTCTAAATATTTTGAAAAAAATGATATTTTCGTAATAAAAGTCATACAAAATGGGCTATTTATAAAATTGCAGGCCCAAGATACCAAAAATTGAAAAATCCCGGATGGACTCATTTTTTTGAAAAATTCCGGATTGATTTAGAAATATATCACTTTTTAAAAGTATTATTAGAAAAATAATACTTTTAAAAATATTTAGAAAAATACCATTTTTATTTAAATTTGGCATTTTTCAATGGTACTCAAGGTAACCAGTTAGATTACTTAGAGTAACTAATCCAGTCACTTGATGTAATTATTTAAGTTACCTCAGGTAACTCGACTAGTTACCTTAAGTATCTTATAAATCAATAAAAAGTAGTATTTTTCTAAATACTTTTGAAATTGGTATTTTTATAATTAAATCTAGGATTTTTTAAAACAATTTCAAATTCCGGGATTTTTCAATTTTTTTGAAAAAATACCATAAAAAATCAAATTTCCTCTACAAAAATTAGAAAAAAAAAAAACCCGACTTCTGTATTTTTGTAATTGTTTTCAGTTTTTGTAGGTATAAGTGTTATAAACCCTTCCCATAACTGTGTTGACAATATTACTAATCAGCTTATGATTCTGGTGCTATTGAGAAAGTTTGATAGCTTCAATATTCATGGTTTCTGATTCAATTTATAGAAAATCTTATGATTCCGTGTTGTTGATCAAGATAACAATATTTATGTTACATTAAATCTAATTGCCAAAAATCGAAAAAAAAAAAGAAAGAAAAGAAAAGAAAATGTACTTCTAAAGATAAAAAAGGGCAATGACATGCAAAATATATGTTAAAGAGAGGGGAAAAAAAAGAAAATAGACCTATTTCCTGACACAAAAGTAGACCCATAGCCAGAGGAATCATGTATATATCCCTATGTACAAATTTAGAACTATAATACCAAGAGCGTAGAGTTTTGATTTGTGAGTTAGTATTGGTATCTCTATCTCATCTTGCAATTTTGCATACGTTCGACAATGAACCGTTTATCAGCTAGTAATTTAAGTAAAACTGAACCGTTTACAATTGTGACTCGATTAGTACGAAAACTTGTTATTTTCCATTTGCAAACGGGTTTTACTTCATCCTACGCTACAGGAACTTTTTTGTTCATTTTTTCTTGAGATAATCTATTTTAGTAAATAAAATTCCAACTGTGTTCTCTGCTCAACTTAACGATAGAACTCATAAGCACTCTGTTTTTATAGATTTGTAAGTATGCTCTTAACTCTAAAACATATTGAAGAGAAAGAAAATAAGAATTGAAAGAAATCAAGCCCTTCTTAACCAGAGATGATGATGAACCATGTTGTAAGTAATATTACAAAAATCAAAATTAAAGATCCTGAAGGATCTTTATGTATATTATAGGTGAAATATAAATCATTCCAGCTATCAATCTATCAAGTATATTGTGCACACATACATTCTAGCGAGATATAGGTACAGTAGAGCTTTGTTTGAACTGCTATGTGTCGATTCTAGAGGGGTTGGCGCGGCTCCAAAGACGTTCTGAGGATTCTATATGGCTTTGCCAATATGTATGAGGCCACTCAGAAGTTTCTGGAGGATCTTTCCCTTGTTCTGCTTCATCATCTTTGAATGAGCTATGTTCACGCATAATATTCAGTTCCCGGATTTTGGCGAAAAATTTCAAGTCTTCTGGAATCATCCTCAATTTCGGAATCCATTTGATATCCAATCTCATGAGACTTGGCAATGCGTCTTTCGCCACTTGCCAACACTGTTCTACTTGAGATAAGCTAAAAGGTTGAAGAGTCTAAAGCCTAGGACATCCATCAGCAGAGCAAACCATTTCATTTCTAATGTATGACTGCTTGCCCAACTGGAGAAATCGCAAGTCTAGAAGCTTCATTGGAACAGTCATCGGGGTACTGCTTAATTTCTGATCTTGCCAAAACCAATTTGGTAAGGCTTACAGGTAAAAATCTTAATTAAAGTTCCGTAGCTGTCTTCAGGTACCTTTCTGTACAGAGATAGTTTCGACAAAGCAAGGCAACCAGAGAGTAATTTCAAGCTCGGAAATGAATGGTCTTTAGGTGGCATGTTCACAGTCAAGAATCAAAGATGGCCTAGTTGAGCAGGCGTGAAAGACTCTAGCACTGTTCTAACTTACTTATCGCTTTGGAAACATATTCCTAGCTTCCGAAGATTCATCAGTTTAGACATTGCATCATATCGGATCAAAGTCTCATCTACAATGTACTTCAAGGTCTCTATGTGCATTTGGTATAGGATTTGAATTCTATTCTACAAATGTTTCTGGTTCGAATTTTGTTCTACAAATCTAGAAATTGTATTCACGAAAGTTGGATAGAATTATCTTATACCAAACGCACCTTATGTTTCTTAGGCTATCCATCCGAAATTGACACTTTGAACAAACAAATCTTGAATTGTCATCCACCCATTGAGATGGCAACAATAGATGTCTCAAACGTTTCAACCTAGATATTGCCTTGGGTAGTGATGTAATGTCATTCTCCCTATGACCCAGGGTGTGTAAATTCCGCAATTTGCCTATGTGTCGGGGCAAATATGTGGACATTCCAGAACTTCTTAATCCTATGTACCTCAAATGAATTAAGTTGCCGATTTCTCCTGGCACCTCAAATTTATCTGAGGGCCTAACAAACCATACTTCCAACACTCCGACTTATCTGAAATTCTTGTTATTTAAAGATAGGAAGAAATTACCTACATTGAAGCATAAAAGAGAACGTTGGAGAGGACATACTTGGTTCATCCATGGTGCACTCCGATCAAGATTGCGATCTCGATCAAGATATACAGCAATTCTGCGTGACCGAGTTGAAGCCAAGCCTTGAACTAAAAAACCGGGGTTTGGCATTGTTGTGCGGTCTAAAATCCTAAGGTCGCATAAGGGTTAAGTTCGACCTCCTCCGTGTTAGATATGTGCGACCTCTTCCGCTTAGGTTATAGGCGACCTCCTCTGTGTAGTCATTTGACCTCTTTTGCATAAGTTATGTGCGACCTTCTCTGTATAGGTTGTGGGCGTCCTCTTCCGAAAGAAAAGGGAAACGAGTATATGCTTTTGTCAAACAGGAAACCTGCAAGGAAAGGGAAACAGAAGTTTCCTATTTATGATCAACCAGTTACCCGTTTTGAGTGGTTATCTAATTATGTTATTACTTGAATTGTATTACCCGATTGTATAGTTACCCGTTCTTCACAATTAGGAACATTGGGTTACCTTTACCTATATAAAGGGGACTCAATGTTCCAAAGGGGGGATCGATCAGTTTTTCAGTATCCCAATTGTTTTTCAGTTTTCCAATCTCCAGATTTCAAAATTCCGACTCCCAATTTGAGAGAGATTTCCAGACGAGATATTGTACCCTTGAGTGCTTGTAATTCCCCATAAAATAGTAAAAAAACAATGGACATAAGCTCATCTTTTTTGGGGCTGAACCACTATAAAATTTTCTCTCTTTATTTGCTTTGATTAATAACCCAACTTACACAAGCCGCATCTCTTAATTTTTTCTAAATTTATTGTTGATAAAACCTCTATCAACAATTGGCGCTAGAAGAAGGGCTATTCCGGCAGAAAAGTTTGTCAAATTCCACTTTTTTAATAATGGCAAACATTAGAAATACTACCAGAGTCACTAGAACTAGCCAAAACCAACCTCAAAGTACTGCTGCTACGTAGGCAGACCCTACTCCGGATCAGCCTACTATGACTGTAACAGAAAACCTTTCCCAGAGATAGGATCGTATGGAGGAGACACTGGTGAACCTTCAGCAAGTCACTAACTAGATCAATGACACCCTGCGACGACTTGTTAAAGGGAAGATGGTGACCCCACCACAACACGAACATCCCAAAGAACGTCCTGCTCAATTACCTGAGAAAGGAATACAGATCCTAGAGACGAGAAGACGCGGCCAGCCAAGAACTCAGCAAGAGCGTCATGAAGATCGCATCTCCAAAGGAAAAGGCAAGGTCGCAAACTTGCCTCCAGAATCTGGTACGGAGAGTTCAAGTACGAACTGTGATCGTGTACAACCTTCTCGTAAATCCACTAATAGTCAAGATCGCTTGAGCGGCGAACAAAGACGACCATTAAGAAGCGTCTTCGAAAGAATCAGCAGAGAGTCAAGACAAGATCCTGTAGACCTAAGACAGTATTTGGAGCGACAACGTAGTCATGATCGATTTGTATCGCATCACAACGACCAAAGTCGGTCTCATCGCATTATCTCACTGAATTCCTCTCACAGATCGCAGAAGACTCTACCTAACCAACCTGCCATGAAATAGGATAACGAACGAAGGCCGCTTGTACCACCAGCAAGGGATGATGCTTTCCCTCTGAACGTCAATGTTCACAATTTAAGGATCGCATTAGACGCACTTGCTGGTTGGGATGATGAGCTCGCTGATGGGTATCGTCAGTCGCCATTCAGCGAGGAGGTTCGAGCGACAACCCTTCCCACTGGATTCAGACTTCCCACCATTAACACTTTTGATGGGAAAACTGATCCACAGGAACATATGGATCACTTCAGTGACTTGATGGAACTTCATCGGATTAGTGATCATACATGTTGCAGATGTTTCGCTGTAACACTCTCGGGAGCAGCGAAGAGGTGGTTCCGAGGACTTAAATCTGGCTCAATTTCGTCCTGGCAACAATTACAGACGGCGTTCTTCAGACAGTTTCAAGCCGCAAAGAATTTTACTGTTCTGCTTGTTAGTTTGTCCGCGATCTGGCAAGGTACAGAGGAGACTCTGTGGTCTTATCTCAATCGATTCACTTCAAAGCTAGCAAAGGTCAACAACCCACCTGAAGGAGGAGTTCTTACTCTTATGATGGCTGGAGTGCGACCAGAAACAAATCTCTGGGAGGAATTACTTGAGCGAGAGTGTAGAACTCTCGAAGACTTCTACCGAAGAGTTGGTCGGCATCTGAGGTTAGAATCTTCACGCGAAAATCTTCAAAAGACTAAAAAAGGAGGAAAGACAGATGCGACTAAAGATGCAGTCATTACCAACAACAGCGATAATAAGAAAAACAAGAAGAATAATGAACAGACAAATGAGAATCAGCCTAGACCCAAAAGCCAGGAGATTTCAAAAGCTCCCATGAAGTTTAACAATCACACTGAATTGAACACGCCCATAGATCATATCTATGCAGTCACAAACCAGAAGGAGCGATTCCGACAACCAGAACCAATGAAGCGGGACAGGACAAAGCGCGACCCCAACAAGTTTTGCCGATATCACAATGATATTGGGCATGATACTAATAATTGCTTTGCCCTGAAAGATGAAATTGAAAGGCTGATTAGAGAGGGACAATTGTGGCACCAGGCAGAGCTACGAAAGGCGAGAAGAAGACCAACAGCGACCTCCAGAAATTCAGCGTGAGGTGCGAACTATTTTCAGAGGACCGCATGTTGGAGGAGATTCCAAGCGAGCACAGGACAGATATGCACGAGAAGCTCAACAGTAGCCATTAACCAACGTCATGCATCTTGAGCAGCGACCACGCAAGCTTCAACGAGTACCGAAAATGGATATTATCTTCACTGAGCAGGATGCAAGGGAAGTCCATTACCCGCATAATGACGCATTGGTCATAAAAATTAACTGTGGAAGCATATAGTTGTGGCGAGTATTGGTCGATAACGGGAGTGCTGTGGACATCCTGTACTTCGATGCTTTTAAGAAGATGGGATTAAATGAGACGACCTGAAACCTGCCGCTACTCCACTCTATGGTTTCACTGGTGACAGCCTGATGCCTATAGGCATGATTGAACTGATGGTCAGCGTTGGGACCTTTCCAATGGTTTCATCGATAATGACCCAGTTTTTGGTGGTAGATTGCCCATCTGCCTTCAATGCTATGCTAGGAAGACCGACATTAAGGGAACTTCGAGCTATCACCTCGATCTACCATTTAACAATGAAGTTCCCGACCCAACATGGGGTAGGCGAGGTGCGAGGAAATCAATATGATGCGAGGACATGTTATAACAACTCGCTAAAACTTGCAGCAAAGGATATGACATCTCGCGCAATGATGGTCCACCTGTCAGACAAAGCGTCAATCGTGGCAGCGGATAAAGCGTCAGTTGTGGCAGCTCGCAAAGCGTCAGTCGTGGCAGTGGACAAAACGTCAGTCGAGGCAGCGAGCGAAGCTCTAGTCAGATCGTCAGATAAAGCGTCAGTCGAACCGTCAGTAAAAGCGTCAATCAAAACGACCAGTGAAGACTTCGATCCTTGAGAAATTGAAGATGAAGTCAGAACTGGACCTGTTGAAGACCTGGAAGATTTATCATTCGATCTTTCTTCCAGGACTTTAAAGATTGAAACGGAGGTTCAAGGACCTGTGCGAGCTTCATTGATTACTTTTCTGAAGTCTAATTTGGACGTCTTCGCATGGCAGCATTCGGATATGGTAAGGATTGATTCAAGGATCATATCCCACCGTCTTAACATAGATCTGACAAAAAAGCCTGTACGACAGAAAAGAAGGGCCATGAATCCAGAACGCTACGTCGCATTAAAAGAAGAGGTGGAGAAGTTGCTCAAAATTGGGTTCATAAGAGAGTCTTTCTACCCTGACTGGCTTGCAAATCCGGTCTTGGTAAAAAACACTAATGGGAAGTGGAGGACCTGTATTGATTTCACCGATCTCAACAAAGCATGTCCTAAAGACAGCTTCCCTCTTCCAAGAATCGATCAGCTTGTAGACGTGACGTCGGGGCATGAACTTTTGAGCTTCATGGACGCATATTCAGGATATAACCAAATCCCAATGTACGAGCTAGATGAGGAACATACCTCGTTCATTACTGATCGAGGGTTATACTGTTATAAAAAGATGCCCTTCGGACTTATCAACGAGGGAGCAACCTACCAACGTCTTGTCAATATGATGTTTGCAAAGCAAATTGGCAAGACAATGGAGGTATACATCGATGATATGCTAGTCAAATCAGATAAAGCTGAAGATCATATCAAGCACCTTGATGAGATGTTCAAAATCCTCCGGAGATACCAGATGAAGCTAAATCCCCAGAAGTGTGCATTCGGAGTAGGATCTGGAAAATTTTTGGGTTTTATGGTCAACCAGCGAGGGGTCGAAGCAAATCCTCAGAAGATACAAGCGTTGATTGATATGCAATCTCCTCGTAAACCCGGAGATGTACAAAGCCTAGCAGGAAGAGTAACTAGTCTAAGTCGGTTTGTATCCAGATCAACCGATAAATGCCAACCTTTCTTTGAGGTGTTGAAGGGATCAAAAAGGTTCGAGTGGACAGAGAAATGCGAGTAGGCGTTCCAAGAATTGAAAAAAATACTTGGGTTCCCCTCCACTCTTGTCCAAACCAAATCCAGGAGAAGAATTATGCTTATATCTCTCTGTTTCTAAGTATGCGACGAGTGCCGCATTAATTCGCGAGGAGGCAAATATTCAGTGACCTGTGTATTATGTAAGTAAAAGATTACTTGATGCTAAAACCAGATATCCAGAGATGGAAAAATTGGCGCTGGCACTCGTCATTGCATCAAGAAAGCTTCGACCTTACTTCCATGCTCACTCCATCCGGGTTTTCACGAATTTCCCGCTGAAACAGGTCTTACAGAAACCTGAGGCATCAGGACGGCTGCTTAAGTGGGCTGTTGAACTGAGTCAATTTGACATCAATTTTCAACCTCGCACCGCTATAAAAGGTCAGGCCCTCGCAGATTTTATTGCAGAATTTACATATGACGTCAATCTTCCCACGGGAGTACTCGAGAAACCCGCCTAAGACACATCTAAGTTGTGGAAGCTTTATGTTGACGGGTCATCGACTGAAAATGGAGCAGGTGCGGGCATAGTTTTAATCAGTCCTGAAGGGCACAATATTCATTATGCGCTTCACTTCAAATTCCTAGCATCGAATAATGAGGCCGAATATGAAGCACTGATAGCTGGCTAAAGCTCGCACAGGAAATGAAGGTCGAAATAATTGAAGTGTATAGCGACTCCCAGCTAGTCGTCTGTCAGGTTAAGGGTGATTATCAAGCGAGAGGAGAGAGAATGATGGCCTATTTGGAGAAGGTGCAGCAGTTATTCTTAACGTTCAACACTTATGATATACAGCTTCTTCCTCATATTAAAAACACCCGGGCAGATGCGCTCGCTAAGCTCGCTTCGACGAAAGATGCAGAATTGTTGAAGGTAGTTCCCATTGAATTTCTTATATCACTGTGCATCGAGGTCAAACCCCAAGTAATTATGCCAGTTGATGAAGAACCGTCGTGGATAGAGCCCATAATGCGATATATATAAAATGACAATCTCCCTAAGAATAAAGACGATGCAAGGCAGCTTCGCATGAAAGTAGCTCGCTATATCATCCAGGATGGACAACTTTATCGAATGAGTTTCAGCTCTCCATTATTATTGTACGTCAATGATAAAAAAGCACGCTACATTATGAGGGAAATTCACGAAGGAATATGTGAAAATCATTCTGGGGGGCAAGCGCTTGCAAATAAGATTCTTCGACAAGGGTACTTTTGGCCAACTATGAAGAAGGATACATTTGAATTTGCTAGGAAATGTGATAAATGTCAACGATTTGCAACCATTCCTAGAAAACCACATGTTCCTTTAACTTCAATGACTAGTCCATGGCCATTTGCTGTGTGGGGAATTGATATTATCGGGATGCTTCCATTAGCGCGAGGTGGTTTGAAGTATGCGGTGGTCGCAGTCGATTCCTTTACAAAATAGACGGAAGCCGAGGCCTTGAGCACCATCTCCGCGAAGAAGATGATAGATTTTGTTTACAAATATATAATCTGTTGATATGGTATACCACATACCATAATTTCTGATAATAGAAAGTAATTCGATTGTGACGAGTTCTGTAACTTCTGTAATAACTTGGGCATCAAAAAGAGTTTCTCTGCTGTTGTTCATCCACAAGCCAATGGGCAGGTCGAAGCGATAAATAAAATACTCAAGCAGAATATAAAGACAAAACTGGAGGAGCATAAAGGAGCTTGGCCAAAAGTACTTCCAGAAGTTTTATGGCGCACTACACAACGAACCACTACTGGAGAGAGTCTATTTTCTTTGGCTTATGGATATGAAGCGATGATCCCTGTTGAAATTGGTGCGGGCTCCTTGCGGCGATCTATTTATGAGCAAAATCAGAATGATGTATTGCTGAGAGTTGAACTCAATCTTTTAGAAGAGCGACGTGAACAATCTCAGCTCTGAATTGCATCATACCAACGACGCACTGCTCGATATTATAATTCCAAAGTCAAAGGTAGACATTTTGAAGTTGGAGATCTTGTCCTTCGACGAGTTCTACCTAATAATAGAGAACATGGTGCTGGTGTATTTGGGTCTTCTTGGGAAGGACCTTATGTTATTGATAACGTCATTCGACCTAGGACATATAACCTAGCTCACATCGGTGGACAAAAGGTCGAGCATGCCTGGAATGCAGAACAACTTCGTCGTTATTATCAATAAATCTTCATGTTATCTTCAACATCCTATTGTATCTTCTTCATTAATATTCAATAATACTTCTTCGGCTATTACTTCAACTCATTTCCGATTGTTTTTTATAGTTTTATGGCAGTTTTCGGACATCATAAAACTCGGGGGGCAGTGGGATCAGAATGTTATCTCCTACTTGTTTCCTAAGGGACTATGCAAACGTCCAGTTAGAGGAGACATGAGTTTTAGATCGTCGAAGTATCTGAATCTCCTTAAAATCCTAGGATTTTCTCCTCGCTTCATGCCTCAGCATGTCGTATTATGCAATTTCCCTCCTCGAACAGAAAAGTAACTAAGCAAAATGTTCATAGTTCGAAGTGATATATTGCTATATCCTATTTTGACATGGAACTTTTGAAACACAGTTAGAGTTTACATCACTCGTATTGACTGTTTTCTTAAGCGACCTAACCTATCCTAACGCTTAAAACTCGTTTTAAGTTAGTCGGATTCAAATCGCTAAAAGTGTACTGATCAATCACTTGTGATTGACTACTTAGTTAAAATTACTGTTGTTTTTTTTGCAGGAGCATATAAGGAAAAATAATATTTATTAAAAGAGTCATCTGTACATGCACAGAAAAGAAGGGGGACAAAGCCCGCATTGTTCTAAATAAAAAAAAAATTCATGTAGAAGGGCTCGCGCCGCCATCCCCAGCCTTGGTGGTATCCTCTCTCCAACTCTGCACGAGTTCGACCACATCCTCGCCAAGGATGGAGAAGTCAAAATCCGGATGCTCGTAGAAAATGTTGAAAATGATAGTCGACGAGGCGATATCACTAGCTTTATCTTCGAGTTCTTTGACTTCGGTCGCCTTGAACTCCTCGATAGCTTTGTGAACCGCCTCAGTGGTCACTTCCCTCATACAATCTAGATTTTCAGAAATGACCTTCTCGAGCTCTTTGACTTTCTCCTCGAGATTCTCCTTGGTGAGTCTCTCCTTGGCCAGGTCCTCGAGCATCTGCTACTTTTCCAAGTTAAAGGCCGTTCTCTACTCCTCCCGAGCCTTTTTCGAGTTCTCGAACGCTTGTGTTATCTCTTCAACTTTTTCAGCCTTCTCCAAGCATTCGAGAACCGGGTCGTACATCAGGACAGCAGCAGCCACAGTCTAATATATATATATATATATATATAAATCTCTAATTGTTAACACCAAAAGAGTACACATGAAGAGAAGATAGAAAAACTTACATTGGCCAGTATCCTCATCGCAGATCCAAAAGCGACCTTGGCAGAACGTTGCTTCATCCGCTCCCAACCTTCCTCAGATGTGAAGCGATCAATAAAGAATGCGCTCATACCAGCCTTCTCTGGTAATTGGTTGAGGAGTGCGAAGAGCTCATCACCCTTATCTGCCAAGGTCAGTTCCGAAGAAGTGGCAGCCTCGGTGGGGGGTTCAGGATGACTCGCTGGCTGAGATGGTTGTGGTGGAGGCGAGCTTGCTGGGAAGTCGACCTTCTCCTTCCCTTTTGATGGCGAGGTACTCTCGGGTGTCTTGGTTTTTGCCATGGACCCGAGAGTTGAAGGTGGTGCTCACAAGCCACTACCAATGACCATCTCTGTACAGATATGTAAGTGAGCGAGGAAATATAGTATAAGGGTAATTAGAATGAGCGTGTAATTACCTTCTTATTGTGGAGCTGGTTGAGGAGCTGGTGGTGACACTATCTCTGGAGATGAAGGTTCTGAGCATGGAGGTGTGGCTGGTGCTTTTCGTTTTCTAATCCTTGAAGACGAGGCACCTAAATCCGTCCTTTTCCTTGGCTTCTTCTTCGAGCTCGATGGCCTAGACGAGAGAACCGGGGGG
>JXTB01000423.1:50699-69690 GCA_002914805.1 Parasponia andersonii
CACTTTGGGTATTCATCCTAGGATTGTACTAACAAGCAAGCTCATTCCTAAGAGGTCTACGGATTCGTAAAAATTATTCGAGCAGTTCATCAGAAAATAAATGTTCGAGCAGTTCATCAGAAAATAAATATTCGAGCAGTTCATCAGAAAATAAATGTTCGAGCAGTTCGTTGGGAAATAAAATAGGCTATCAGACCCTAGAAATTCTTTTCACAGGTTCGTTTCTGCTTATTATCTAGTAATTCTATTCTACGGACTGAAAAAGGGGGAATAAAAAAAAACAATTCTCATTTCACTTCAGTGTGGGATGAGTTTTTATTCCTAAAGATTGAAATTACTTTTTCAAGAACAGAAGAAATAAGAGAAGAAATGAACTGACCTTTCTTCAGAAGCAGAGGATTTGAGATGGTTTGAACTTCGTCGGAGAAGAAACTGTGATTGTGCGAGCTGAAGGATGAAACGATGCTCTAGGGTTCTCTGAAGTTTCGATATTTTCTGAGAAGATGGAAACAGTAAAATAAAACAGGAACAGACTGGTTTCTGATATTTATATTTCAAGTACCGTTAAATCACAGTCGTAGATCAAGGAATTTGATTTTTAAATCTGAAGGCCGAGATTTACGCGGGATTTGATTCTTTCCGAAAAATCAGAATTGTTTAAAATTTGAAAAGATTTGGTTTTAAAAGAAAGACGGTTGATATCATTAGACTTCCTCGAATTCTGCTCTTTCTCAGAAAAGGCTACACGTGTTCCATTCCGTCAGAAAAAGATACGCGTGATCTTGAGAGATGAGATTTGAAATCTGGCGACTCTTCGACTCTTCAGAGACCTCAAGTTTAGGTCATGACATCGCATTTTTAAGGTGGCATGGTAATTGGATGCTCCATTTTGTCCTAAAGAACTAATGGAGCTGGGGGGCAATTGTTGTACGGTCTAAAATCCTAAGGTCGCATAAGGGTTAAGTTCGACCTCCTCCGTGTTGGATATGTGCGACCTCTTCCGCTTAGGTTATATGCGACCTCCTCTGTGTAGTCGTTTTACCTCTTTTGCATAAGTTATGTGCGACCTTCTCTGTATAGGTTGTGGGCGTCCTCTTCCGAAAGAAAAGGGAAACGAGTATATGCTTTTGTCAAACAGGAAACCTGCAAGGAAACCTCCTATTTATGATCAACCAGTTACCCGTTTTGAGTGGTTATCCAATTATGTTATTACTTGAATTGTATTACCCGATTGTATAGTTACCCGTTTTCACAATTAGGAACATTGGGTTACCTTTACCTATATAAAGGGGACTCAATGTTCCAAAGGGGGGATTGATCAGTTTTTTAGTATCTCAATTGTTTTTCAGTTTTCCAATCTCCAGATTTCAAAATTCCGACTCTCAATTTGAGAGAGGTTTCTAGATGAGACATTGTACCCTTGAGTGCTTGTAATTCCCCATAAAATAGTAAAAAAACAGTGGACGTAGGCTCACCTTTCTTGGGATTGAACCACTATAAAATCCTTTCTCTTTATTTGCTTTGATTAATAACCCAACTTACACAAGCCGCATCTCTTAATTTTTTCTAAATTTATTGTTGATAAAACCTCTATCAATAGGCATGTTCATCTGATATTGCTCAATGATCTCAAGGAAGTTCTCCTCTCTAACCTTGGATACACAGAAGTCTCGCATAGATCATGCATCTGACATGTTTTGACACCAGCTCCTATGTGGTCACGTTTCCCCACTTGCACCATGCACTTGTCAATTAGCTATTGCAAATATTGTTCAGCAATGTCTTCCGTGGTCTCATCTGTCTCTCATAATCTAGGTGTTGGTATAAGGCCTTCCACAATCCATAGATGAATCAATTCTCTACGGAGTATCCTCCCAATCCTCGGGGAAGCCTCCCAAATAGGAAAACGGGGATTTAAGTAGTAAGATAGATCGTGATAGCTCAAGGCTAGTATCTCTTCCACTCTATATTGTTGTTGTTGTGATTTGAAGTTATTGAAGTGTAAATTCACGTCTCTTTCGAACTTTTCCCAGCCGTCCAACAAATTTTTGGTTCTTAACAACAAACCAAGTACAACAATTGTAAGAGGCAGTCCTCCACACTTCTTTTATCATTTCTTTTCCCAACTTCTCATAGTGTGGTAGACATCCGCGTTCTCCAAAAATATCTCTTGGAAACACATTTTGCCATAAATGCTCCTACCTTTCTTCCAGGGTCAAGAATGGGGGTTCAATTGGAGCAACATACGGATCAGCAGAAAATATTACTTCTTTGATATTAGTTATTATTAGCCTAAGATTGACAACCCAAAAGAGGGTTAATTAGGTTTTAAAACTTTTTTTTGAAACTTTTTAACTATGTAAAATTATAGACCATTATTTTAAAAATTTAAGCTTAAGAACAATAATACTAAATATATATCAATAATACAAAGTCAATTAAGTACAATAAATATCAAACACACAATCAAAGAGTTTGCAATAAAGTAAAGAGTGTAAGGATAGAGAAAATACAAACACAATTTTTAAGAGGTTTGACAAATACGACGATTTGCCTACATTCCCGGCTCTTGGCAATTTGTTTTGAGCTTCCACTATTCGAATCAAGATTGTGGACTTGACCGACCATTGTACAAATAGAGTGAATTCTTCTTAGGCTCGTCCAACCATTACAATAGTTTTGACTCTAACTCTATCACACCTAACATTAGATTGTTTTGACTCCGGTGCCAATCCTCATCTACACGGATTGTTTAGGCAATGGTGCTAATATCACCAACTTACGGGTTGTTTAGACTTTAGTGACAACCTTACCTACACTCAAGTTTTTAGACTCGGGTGATAACCTTATCTAGAAGGGATTATTTTAACTCTGGTGGTAACCTCACCTATACACGGTTGTTTACGACTCCAGTGCCAACCACACCTCATACTCAATGGTTTTTCAATATAAGATTGAACACAATCAAAAACTCTCCTTATAAAATAATGAATATAATTTTGGCTTATGAGATTTGAGAACAATGCACAATGAATGCTCTAAGATTAGCTTAATATAATTTTAAAATTAATTCAATGCAAGAATAGGATTTTGTACTTTGAAAGTAGTTGGATAACAATTTAAGTTCATGCAAAGTCTTTTTCAAGTCTTAAAATAGCTTATATTTATAAACTTGAGTGAAAATTAGCTGTTTATAACCGTTAGATACACTTTCTGCTATTTTCAATAGACCGAAAGTGAGTTTTCGATCGACTGAAACCATTTATCTTTGGTAGTGCTTTTTTAATAGTCGAATTTTAACAGATATATTCTTGTTGCTACCAATTTTGATAGACTAGTAGAATTTTCAGTAGACCGAAAATTCTGCTTATTTTGACAGTTTCAGCATTTGGCTATCTTTCAGATTTTAACAGCTTTTTGTATTTTTCAAAAACTGATTTCTAAACTTGTTTTAAACACTTTAAAAATATTAGAAATCAATTTGAAAAGAGTATTTTGACTATTGCAAACTTATTTTAGTTTCACAGAGATATTTAAGGATAATTTAGATAATATTCATACCGAAACATATTCTAGTTTGCAAATAGAAAATCTCTTTTTAACCTATATCAAACTCTTTTGAAAAGTATAAGCCAATGCAAAGAGAATTTATGTGTAATGAACTAAATCAAATACAAGACTAAATATGACTGTACCCTAACTAAGCATGGTCTTGTATCTTGATTGTCTATCTTCAAGCTTGATTCTTTGATTAATTTGAGTTAGAACTTTTAAAGTTATTTCACTTAACACTAAAATGAAATCATTAATACCAAATCAAATGTTTGTTATCTTCAAAATAAGAGTGAGTAAGATTGACCCCTCAATTTCTTAACATTTGGTTCATGTGGTAAATACAACTTTACTCCCATTTTTGCTTTTCAGAGAAGCTCCTTTTATTCCATTCCTAGCATCAGTTCTCTAAATATCATCAAGAATAACGAGATAACGCTTATCCTCCAACTCATCCTTAATAAAAGTAATCAATTCATATTCTTAAAACTTCTGCATAATTGACTTTTCATTATTCATTTCTTCCAAGAAATCTCTCCTCTATTTACTTTTCTCAGAGTTTTACCCTACGTAATTGATGCAGCGTGTCATGAGTTCAAGTTTTTTGAGCACTACAATTGAAATAAGTGAGAATTGGAGTTTCTGGTAACTGGCGGTAGTTTTTGGTCTACTGCCATAGTGTACGACCTAATAATGATCTGCTGATTTTTCATCCAAAATAGTGACTTTCTCTTCGTAAGAATCAGTAGATAAGATCGGTCTGCCGCTAGTTTTCGATAGACAGAATCGGTCTACTACTCAATCTACTACTCAGGCTACTGATTCACATTTTTAGCATTTTTGTTACTTGTTTTTGCATTTTTTCCTTTATTTTGTTACCAGATTTGGAATATTTTAATATTTTTGATAGGGTTTCGTGTTTTATCTAGTTTTTTTTCTATATATTGTAAACCATAAGTTCTTTTATTAGGAATTTGAGTTTTGAGTTTGAGTTTTGAATTGATTAATAAAATTCATAAAGAAAGTATCTCTTTTCTTCCCAAATTTCTGATATTCTTTGAGAATCAACGGTTGTTTGAAGCCTATTTCTTGGTATTCGTAAATGAATCAATAGCTCATAGTAGTTTGTCTTTAATATTCCAAAAGATTTTTCTCATTAAATGCTTCCGCTACATCAATTGGTATCAAAGCCAAGTTCATTCTTGACAACATGCTACCAAGAAGACGCCTAACTAATAAGGTCCCTATAGATGAAGTCTTTGCACATGATCAAACGACACAATTGGAGCAACATATAGCTCAATTAACGGAGTAGGTGGCTACATTATTGGCTCTCTAAAATCAACCCCGAAATCGTAACCAACATGATTCAGGGAGTGATGGTTTTAGTGGTAATGAAGAGTACTATGAAGTAGCCCTACTACAGCGGCATAGGGTTCATGTTCCTGCATAAGAAGATGATAGACGGCATTGAGAGAGGACAATGTGCACAGAGATTCCTGAATTCCATAATAATAAACAACAGTAAAAATTTATGGATTGGGTATGTACCGTAGAAGAAGTTTTTGAATTCAAGGGAATTCTTGAGAACAAGAAGGTTTTGTTGATCATAACAAGGCTTCACGGTAGAGCTATTGCATGATGGCAACAATTGAAGATGACAAGGGCTAGGTTTAGAAAGTTAAAGATTATAGAGTGGAATAAGATAAAGAAGAAGATGTGTAGTGAGTTTCTGCCTTATTATTTCCAAAGGTTGATGTACCAAATATTGTAGAACTTACGGCACGGAACCCGCTCCATAGATGATTATACAACTGAATTCTATCGGTTGTCAATGCGTAATGAGATTCAAGAGATGGACGATCAGTTAGTGGCTAGGCATATAGAGGTGTGCGACCCCAAATTCAAGACATCGTTAATTTATTTGATCCAATCAACGTATCTACTGCACATTAACTGGCACTTCCGGTGGAGAAACAAGCCTTAAGATAGTCAAGTAGCACGTCTTTCAGTGGTAACAACAACAACAATAGTCAAATTGGAGCAAACAAAGGAATCACCTCTAGTCAAAAGAGTCCTCCTAATACTACTCAATCTACTAGAGCAACAACTAGTGCAATTAAATGCTTTAGGTATAGAGAAACAGGTCATAGATAAGCAAATTGTAAGAAGTCTGGCAACAGGGCTTTATTTGGTGAATCCAGAAAAGCGGGGGATGATATGGAGATTGGTGAAAAGCTGAATTTTGATGATAATGCAGTAGAGGGAGAATATGTGGAGGGTGATACTAAGTCGTTGCTTGTGATTCGATGCTCTTGTTTGACACCATAAGCCCCAAAAGATGATTGGTTGTGCAACAATATTTTTTAATCAATATGTACCATTATGGGTAAGATATGTAGATTCATTATTGATACTGGTATCTATAAGAATATTGTATCTGAAGAAGTTGTGCAGAAACTTGGGGTAAAGACTAAGAAGCATCTTAAGCCATATAAGTTAATTTGGCTAAAAAATAGAGGAGAGGTTACAGTTTCACAACGAGCTATAATTTCTTTTTCCATTGGGAAAAATTACAAGGATAAGTTCAAGTGTGATGTGGTGAACATAGACCATTATTGCTAGGGAGACCATGGCAGTATGATAGGAGGGTGCTCCATGATGGGTGTAGCAACACTTATAGTTTCTACTTCAATAGCACGAAGATTATTCTGCTACCCAGCAAAAGTAATGAAAAGCTGACACCTATTGGAGATAGTGCCAATCTCTTATCTTTGGCTAAGTTTGAAGCAGAGATGGAGAATTCTAGATATGTATATATGTTGTTAGCAAAGGAGAAAAAAAGCTGAGATGGCCATTCCAGAATAGGCAAAAGTAATAATTAAAGAATTCAATGATGTATTTTCTGCTGAGCTACCAGACAGATTGCCACCGTTACATGATATCCAGCACCAGATTGACCTGGAACTAGGTGCTGCATTGCTTAACAAACACATTATAGAATGAGTCCTAGTGAGCATAAGGAGATAAGAAGACAAGTAGAGGAGTTGCTAGCTAAGAGACACATCAGGGAGAGTCTTAGCCTATGTAAAATACCAGCTTTGTTGATGCCTAAGAAAGATTATTCTTTCCATATGTGTGTGGATAGTCGAGCAATCAACAAGATCAACAATCAATAAGAACATTGTGAGATATAGATTCCTAATTCCTCGCCTAGATGACTTACTTGAACAACTTAGTGGAGCTATTATTTTTACTAAGCTAGACTTGAGGAGTGCCTACCATCAAATTCGAATACAGCCTAGAGACGAGTGGAAGACGATATTCAAGACCCGGAAGTGTTATATGAATGGCAAATTATGCCATTTAGATTTTCAACACACCAAGTACATTTATAAGAGTAATGAATCAGGCCATGTGACCTTTTATTGGAAAATCTGTGGTAGTTGCATCTTTAGCATATTCGAGAAGTTTTAATAGTTTTACTTCGAGATAAGTTATTTACTATAGTAAAGAAATGCATCTTCATGACTCTTGAAGTATTATTTTTATGGTTTGTGATTTCTAGTAATGGCCTATAAGTTGATGAGTCTAACATAGAAACAGTGAGACAATGGCCTCAATCGACAACTATAACAGAGGTACAGAGTTTTCATAGATTAGTAGCTTTCTATTGGCATTTCCTTCCACACTTCAGCAGTATTATGTCTCTAATAACTGATTGCATTAAGGGATCAAGGTTTCAATAGACTGAAGAGGCTGATAAGGTGTTTCAACTTCTTAAGAAATGTCTAACAACTGCACCTTTACTAGGAGTGCCAAATTTTTTCCAGTCATTTGAGTTACACTGTGATGCTTCCAAGGTTGGTATTGGAGTTGTTTTACATCAAACAGGAAAATCAATAGCTTATTTTAGTGAAAACCTATCTGGGTCTAGAGCATGCTATAGTATATATAATGTCGAGTTTTATACTGTAGTCCAGGAAATGAAGCATTGGAGGCATTATCTGTTTCAGTGAGAGTTCATTCTGTATACTAGTCATGATGCTCTCAAGTATCTCCATAGTCAAGACAAGGTCTCTACTAGACATGCATCTTGGTCAACTTATTGGCAGTAGTTTACTTTCATACTCAAACATAAGACGGAAGTTACAAATCAAGTTATAGATGTACTGAATCACCGGAGTAGTCTATTGACCACCATGAAAGTAGAGGTATTAGGTTTTGATACATTTCGTGATTTACTTGATATTGACCCTTATTTCTCTGTTATTGTGGCTGAGGTAAAGGTAGGAGAAAGAATAGACTATTTGCTGCATGATCGTTATCTCTTTTGGGATAATCAACTTCGTATCCTAGATCACAGCTTGAGGCTCCAGATTATTCAAGAGCTTCATGGAGAAGACCATGTAGGACGAGACAAAACTTTGTAGTTGGTGAAGAGTTATTACTTTTGGCCAACCATACATAAAAAAGTAGAGAGGTTCGTGGAGCATTGTCACATAGGCCAAGTGTCAAAAGGAGGAGAGACTAATGCTGGATTGTATATGCCATTGCCAATTCCTACACAACCTTGATCGGATATAAGCATGAATTTTTTGTTGGGGTTACCGAGAACACAGTGAGGTAATGAATCTATCTATGTGGTAGTCGATCGTTTCTCGAAGATGGTGCACTTCATTCCTTGTAAGAAGACTACAAATGCAGTAAATGTAGCACAGCTATATTTTTAGGAGGTGTATCTATTACATAGATTACCTACTTCCATTATTTCTAACCGTGATACGCACTTCATTAGTCACTTTTGGCATATCTTCTGGAAGATGGTGAACACTCAGCTGAATTTTAGCATAGCTTATCATCCACAAACTGATAGATAGACAGAGGTGGTAAATTGTTCTCTTAGAGATATGTTGAGATGTTTAGTTGGTGAGCATGTGAAAAGTTGGGATCAAAAGCTTTGTCAGGCCGAGTTTGCATACAACCATACGGTGAAGACTAAGACTAAGATCTATAGAAAGGCTGAAGACTTTGTCTGAAGTTTGCAAGAGACTCACCGCCAGGTATATGACAATTTGGTTCAAGCTATAATAAAGTACAAAGCAGACACAGACAAGACACAACGACACGTAGAGTTTGAGGTTGGTGAGTTTGTGTGGATTATGCTTACTAGAGATCGTTATTCTATTCGCGAGTATAATAAGCTCTCAGCAAAGAAGATCGGATCGCTCGAGGTGTTTTGAGTTTTGAATTGATTAATAAAATTTAGAGAGAGAATATCTCTTTTTTTCTCAAATTTCCAATATTATTTGAGAATCAACGGTTGTTTAAAGTCTATTTCTTGATATTCGTGAGTGAATTAACAATATTTTTCTAATTTTCTGAAAAATCTTTCTCATTAGATGCTTCCTCTACATCAATAATGACTTTGAATACATTTCACTTGAATCAAAATTTCACACAAGACATCCTTTGGCATATATTGTTGTGAAACAAACACCCAAACAAAGCAATCAAAATGTTGCTTCACCTTTCTATGGGCAAAATCTTTTTTGGCTAAAGTGGTCTTATCTAATCCACCCATTCCGACTATAGAACAACGCAAACCCAATCTTCCTCTTTCAGCAATTGAGTCTCCAAAATCATCACACTTCTTTCCAAGCTAATAATATCATCATCATCATATGAACACAATCTTCTTAAGTTCCGCTGCTGCTCAGCCTCAGGAGAACTAGTCCCCTGACGTGTATCGGTGAATTCAATTCCGTAATTTAGCCTACTTTCGAAGATGTCTTTGATCCTAGCTTGGATGAAGTTGATCCGGTTGCGAATTCGATGGAGATGAATAACTTTGATGAAGGAGGAGTCAACTTTGGTGATGAACGTCTCAACCACATCCTCAACATCATAAGCCACATCTCAGACTTCCGCTTGCGAACACGCTCGTCTTGCTCCTACTTGCGCTCGCCGTCTTTCAAGAAGCATTGCATCCGCCTCAGTTCTGCATTCAGGCGCTTCGTGAATGAGTAGTTCAGAGACTCTTTGGACTGCATGAAATACCACTGCCTCCCCCAGTTTTGTGAGTACTAATTCAGCCATATTGATCACTTGTGAACTAACGAGACGAGGAGAGAGTTTATTAGTGCAATTTTCTTTGATTTTCTGGGTGTGAAAGTGAACAAAGGAGTTTTATGATTTCATATGTTTAATGGTGCTTGTGACCAAGAGAGATAACTTCTCTAAGTTAAGCAACAGTGTCTGAAATTTATTTAAAAGTGTTCTTAGGTCGCAAAATTCGCGCTAGCGCTCGTAAAGTCAACATTCTCGTTCCGAGAGTTTTTTTTTTTTTTTCCTTATTTTTATAGGGAAGAGTTTTCTTGTTCTCTTGGTTAGTTTAGAAATACTCCTTTATTTATATTTTTTCCTCTTCATTTTTCTATTTGGAAAGTGGCACGGGCGGTTTTTAAAAAAATTAATGAAAACATCAAAGTAGGTGCTGCTTTGAGAGCTTATTTTAATTAGGACGAAGACATCTGTGAGGAGTTCCACTTGTAGTTGTCACAGGCCAATAAAATAATGATTTAAGACTCGTTTTTCCTTTTATTTTGTACTTATTTAGACTCTAACTTATCGTCATCAAGCACGTCTTTATTTGTTCTACTGTTCTACTAGCATGCAAACTTGACTTAGATTTAAAAGTCAGGGGACGCCTAGTATAGAGTAGGAGCCACATTTTCTTTAGCACAACAACAACCTTAATACTTGCGGCGGAGTTCACAAGAAAAAAATATATATTTGGGGTAGGAAAAAGGTTCTGCTCATGATCTAAAACTACAAAGAGGAATAATAACACTCTTGGAATACTCAACAGTAGACAAAAATTGGACTAGCACTTTATAGACAGAATAAACACTGCATTTTTTACTAATTTAATACTTTTCAAGATAATTAAATAAAACTGACTGGAAATCAGTTCGACGAAAATAGGATTTATGTTTCAAAATCAATTGTTTCAATCTTCTTCAATGACTATTAACACTTTCAAAGTACATTTTAACAGTTTTTAGTAAATATGAATACATTTAATCCTAAAAAAAGTACATAAATACTTATTTTTAAGCATATTTATAAATACCAGTTTTTTACTTTTATTTTTTGAACTTAATCAAGTCAAGATTGATCGAGATAAAAGAGAGTAAAAACGAGGCAAAACAAAATAAAAAGGCAAAAAAAGGTCACTAGGCAATAACCAAGGTACAGCCACACCTTCTGGCTGTAAGAGGAACACAATTGCACTCCGCAGCCTCCCATATTGCGCAGTTGCTCCTGTAATATGTCCTAAACCTTTTTTGGCCCTTTTTAATGAACTTTGATGGCCCAGATCACTCCTTTCACGTGATTGAGTGTACTTGAATTCGACCTAGAAAAATGCTTTAAAAGGAGATGGAGGCACAATTTCAAATGGGGAAAATTAGAGAGAAAAACACAAGAGATGCACCTGAATTCCTAGAGAGAGAAAGCTTAGAATTAGAGATTCTTGAGTAAGATTTGGAAGAATTTCTTAAAGGCCTGATGCTCATCCCTATATTAGTTTTTCTTTTCCTTTCTCTCACCCTAATCTCTCCAAAAATATGTATTGAACTTAATGTTTGAACATGCTTGGATATTATGAATTTTTTGTTAAGATTTGTATTAGATTCTACTATATTTATTTATATTTGATAGCTAGGATTTATTTTACCCCTTTTTAATTCTTTGTTTTGATTATTATGTTTATTGTTGGTCAATTTTCTATTTCTAATCTATTTCTATTTCTCTTCACTTGTTGCTTTTAATTTATTTGGCCAATGAATTAGTTGAACTTAGGTTGCAATTGTGATGCTCAAGAGAGATTAATTTCATAATTCGGACTTGAGAAGCATAGTTTAAGTTGTTCCAAGACTGGATGGTAATCAATGCCTAGGTGATCACTTTGATAATTTTAAGTTGTTAGGGTTACTGTGAGACTGAAAGATGAGCAATACCTGAACTTCCATTTGAGAACTTGAGCTAAATGAACATTTAATTGAATAGATTAGATAGAGATATTAACTCAGATTAATTATGTATATTATCTCATTTAAAGTTTATGAGAGGTAATGAGGTGAGATTAGATTTTTTAGCTAGTAAATTGACTAGAATTAGGTCGGTAATTACTCAATTTGACGAATTAAAGAGTAATTAAGGGATATCAAGTCATAGTACATTTGTGCATAGTTTTATCCATATTTTATTTATGTTTTATTCTTTTTGTCTTTGCTTTTTATTTATTTATTTTTATATTCATTTAGGTTTTATGCCTAAATAAAGTCAAATTATGACAATTTCAGTACTTAGCGATAGTTAAATACATGATCTCTGTAGATCGACCTTTCTTATCACTATACTAGTTAGTTTTATTTTATTAGGAAATTCTAGGTAGTTTGTAGAAGAAGAAATGTATAAATTATAAATTTGATATTGGTGTTTAACCAACGATATAAGCATTTCAATTATCACTAGTCTACTCTTCTTCCATTTACAATAGCCCTCTTTGTAAAATTGTTTTGGAAATCCTCTATGATTCTAGCATTTGTGAAAAGGGATTGCCAAACCTTGATTTAGATCGTCTCTCTTCTTCTTGGTCGATGACATTCTTTCCTAGCCTCTTGTTGGCACGATCTCTGAGTAGCAAGATGAGTGCTTAGAGGAGACTCAAGGATTTGAGAGAGAGAGAGAGAGAGAGAGAGAGAGAGAGAGAGGTTGATGATGCAAGATAAGTACACGTTGCAATGCTTCACATAAGTTAGTATGATGAGTTGGCAAATTTCAGATCCTNGAGAGAGAGAGAGAGAGAGAGAGAGAGAGAGAGAGGGAGACGAGAAGAGGATTTTCCACAAATTTGAAGGACAATATGTGTTTTAGTAGGAGAATAGATGAAATCGTGAAGAAATTTGAGTATAAACTTAGTGGAAGTCAAGATTGGAAGCAAAGGGGATAATGGGTTAGGAATTTTGTTCAAGGAAGAGGTGTTTTGAGTGAAAGAAATTCGAGAAATACACAGAAAAATCTTCTTGAAAAACTATCTTGGGTCAGGCTAGGGAACTGTGTCAAACAATTTAATGAGCAATATCCGTGCAATTGCGCGAGTTTGGAGTACCCTTGCATATTAGTCTCTAGAAAACTAATGAGACTGAGTGTCACTCAGTTTTGTTCGACCAAAATTAAATTTGGTTGACCAAATTCTGAAAAATTCAGATTTGGTCCGAGGTACTCATTTTTATCACTTAAATCTGAGAATGGTCAAAATTTTAAACAAAAAAGATTGAGCATTTAAACACAAAATAAATTTTTGTCACTTGTAACTTTTTGGTCAATTTTGCACCCAACAAAGTCCACATTTAAATAACTTGTGATATCAAATTGCGTGCTTTTAGGATACACAATCCTATATTCATGGTACCATGCAAGTATTTTAACATATGTTTAACTACATTAAGATATGATTCTTTATAATTAGATTGATATCTAGCATATAAACAAATACTAAATATGATGTCCAGTCTACTTGTTTAAAAATAAAATAAGGATCCAATCATACTTCGATATCTTGTAATATCTACCGCCTTACTATTTTCATCTTTATCAAACTTGATAGATGAGCTCATTGGTTTCTTTATTGGCTTTGAATGTTCAAGCTCAAACTTCTTGAATAGCTCCTTGATATACTTTGTTTGATCGATTAAAATTCCTTCTTTGGATTGTTTGATTAAGAACGCAAGAAAGAAATTCAATTATCCCATTACTCATCTCAAATTTACTATGTATATGCTTAGAGAATTATTCACAAAGAGAAACATTAGTAGCACCAAATATAATATCATCAACATAAATTTGTATAATTATCATATTTATCATTTTCTTTCTAATAAAGAGGGTAGTACTGCTTTTTCTATTGAAAAATTATTTGAAAGTAAAAATTTTCTCAGTCTATCATACTAAGCTTTAGGAGTTTACTTTAAACTAAGTGAAGCCTTTTTCAATTTGTAAATATGATTTGTGTACTTATAATTTTGAAAATTACGAGGTTGGGCTACATATACTTTCTAAAATATATCCATTTAAGAAAGTACTCTTAATATCCATTTGATAAAAGTTAAATTCTTTATGGCATGCAAATATTAAGAGTATGCTAATGGATTCTAATCTTGCTACGAATGTGAAAATTTCTTCATATTTAATATCTTCTTCTTAATTGAAACTTTTAGCTACTAATTTATTTAGATTAGAGAATCAATTCTACTATATTTAGCCTTAGTCTTGAATCTTGATTCTTGAAATCCGTCTTTAAGTTTTGAGATATATTCAATGATGCACCATTCTCGAGAACTTGATTTCGTGAATCTATCTATTTTTTTTTCAACTTCATAACTATAAACTTAAGTCAGTTATTAATAACTAAACGATATGTTTCCTATTATCAAAATATACAAGTTTGAAAGCCTTATAAGTCAAGAATCTTAATGGAAAAACTTTTACACATTAAAAATCTTTAACATTACGCATGTCACTCTTATCCTCATAGAAGAGATTTTGTTTTTCTATTTGAGGGAAATATGTTGTCTATTACATGGTTTTACTTTGTCCAAAACCTGATTGGAAATTGTTTTACACGTTTAAGAGATAAAAGTAAATAAATAAACAAATAAATAACCAAGAAACCTAAAAATAACTTAGCCATATTATTTGGTTTTTTTTCCTTCTCTCTTATTTATTATGTGCTTTTAATAATGTCTTTAATAAGATTAGAATTATTTTTCCTATTTAAGAAGATGTTGTATTAATATTATATTAATTTGTCAATTTATCGATTTGGAAAATAGAATTATACGTGTAAAAAGTACGAGAAAATTAAGAAACCTAATTTTAGGTCTACACACTAAAAAGAATATAAGCGAGGCCAATTTTTTTTAGAGGTCGTGCGTGAGAGAAGTTTACTCATTTTTCTTTTCAGCATGTGACTCTATGCTCTCTCGAGACAAATAGTAAGAACTCTAGAATCTAGAGTATGTGAGAAATAAAAGTATTATGATTATTAATAGCTTACCCTCTTGTTCTTTTATATGGAGGCTTGGTGTGGAAAAATATGGTTTCAAAGTTGTGGTACAGATCAACTCTTCGTCGAAAGAAAATACTCAAATTAAAAGGTTAGAGTATTAATGATTCTAAGGTCTCTTTTTGTGCGTATAAAATTTTAATTATTATACACGCTACTTTTTGTTGTATGATATGATAGTTCCTACGATATAAAGTGACAATTCCTTGCAAATTAAATACTCAGTTTCCTTGAACACTGGTACTTTTACCCGACCAAGTTAGTGGGTTATATAGTGGTGATAAGTTTAGGAAATCAGTCAAAACCGATTTTAACTACCAAATAATATTTACTTCCATCAACGACACTTCAGCTTATACGTATAAAAATTCACAAACCAATTTGCTTATCCAAATATGTACAACAATCCGATGAAGCAGCTACCTTATGTATTCAAATTATACACAGTTTCCTACTATTGATGGAGGTTTTATCAATAATAAATTTAGAAAAAATCAAGAGATATGGTTTGTGTGAATTGAATTAAAAATTAAAGCAAATAAGGAGAGAGGATTTTATAGTGGTTCAGTCCCGAAAAAGATGAGCCTACGTCTACTATTTTTCTACTATTTTATAAAGAATTATGAACACTCAAGGTTACAACGTCTCATCTGAAGATTGGAAAAACTGAAGAGTAATTGGAATACTCAAAACTTGCTCCCCTTCGGAACATTGAGTCCCCTTTATATAGGTAAAGGTAACCCTATATCCCTAGGATCCTAATTGTATAAACGGGTAACTATACAATTGGGTAACGTAAATTAAGTAACAACATAATTGGATAACCCTTCAAAACGGATAACTAGTTGATCATAAATAGGAGACTTCTGTTTCCCTTTCCTTGTAGGTTTCCTATTTGACATAGCATATACTTCTGTTTCACTTTCCTTGTAGGTTTCCTGTTTGACATAGCATATACTTCTGTTTTCCTTTTTTTTCGGAAGAGGTCGCCCACCACCTATTCGGAGAAGGTCACGCATACTCATACAAAAGAGACTACACGGATAAGGTCGCATATAACCTGTGAAAGAGGTCGCATATAACCATCACGGAGGAGGTCGCATATAACCCTTATGCGACCTTAGGATTTTAGACTGCACAACAATTGCCCCCCAGCTCCATTAGTTCTTTAGGACGAAATGGAGCTTCCAATTACCATGCGACCTTAAATATGTGATGTCATGACCTAAACTTGAGGTCTGAATAGTCGAAGAGCCAGATTTCAAATCCCATCTCTCAAGATCACGCGTATCTTTTTTTCTGTCAGAACGGAATACGTGTAGCCTTTTCCGAGAGAGCAGAATTCGAGGAAGTCTAATGATATCAACCGTCGCTCCAAATCTTTTCAAATTTTAAACAATCCTGACTTTTCGGATAGAATCAAATCCCGCGCAATCTTCAGCCTTCAGATTTAAAATTCAAACTCCTTGATTTACGGCTGTGATTTAACGGTACCTGGATTATAAATATCAGAAACCATCCCGTCCTGTTTCATTCTACTGTTTCTATCTCAGAAAATATTAAAATCCCAAAGAACCCTAGCGCCGTTTTATCTCTCAGCTCGCTCAAATCACAGCTTCTTCTCCCACAAAGTTTCGAATCGTTTCAAATCTTCCACTTCTGAAGAAAGGTTAGTTTATTTCTTCTCTTATTTCTTCTATTCTTGAAAATAATTTCAATCTTTGGGAATAAATACTCATTTCACCGAAGTGAAACGAGATTTTTTTTTTACACCCTCTTTTCCAGTCCGTAGGATAGAATTACTAGATATCAATTAGAAATGAACCTATAAAAAGAATTTCTAGGGTCTGATATCCTATTTTATTCCCAATGAACTGCTCGAACATTTACTGATGAACTGCTCGAACACTTACTGATGAACTGCTCGAACACTTGCTGATGAATCCGTAGACCATTTAGGAATGAGCTTGCTTGTTTAGTATAATTTTAGGATGAATACTCAGAGTGCTAGCATAGTAGAAATCCTCGATATCTGAATCCCTGCATATTTCTTTTCAGATGTCTAGTAGTGAGGAATTTAGGGAAGGAAATGCTTTTTCTGGAGAATCTAATTCGAGTGTTAGCTCCATTAACCTTGAGGATTATCTCGAGTCGGAACCCGAGATAGAAATAACAGGGGCAAGATAGAGTAGTCCTCGAATAGGCGATCTTCCCCAGGATCAGTGGCCCAGACACATAAGGGATGCCCCTGCATTTTCATCTGGCTACCAGTACATAGAGGGGAACTGGTCATGTATCAACGTTCGGACGAGCTGCACGTCGAACAAACTCAGAAAAATTGCGAGCAGCTACAAGATCGCCATCCCCCTTCATCTACCAATGGAATTTAACCGACCACACACTCCCCCTCGTGGACTCGCTTCCTTTTCTGAGGCAGTCCTCAAGTGCGGCGTGCATCTCCCACTCCATCCGTATATAAAATCAATCATCGATTACTATGGGGTCGTCCTTTTTCAATTGACCCCTAATACCTATAGATATATGGTAGGTTTGTATATATTATACCATAAACTAGGTTTAGAAACCCCTTCACCTGAAGAATTTGCTTGGTTCTACCAAGTAAAGTCAAATCTGTCAGATCTCGACTTCTTCTATGCGAGCAAATGGTCGAATCAAGTAATAAAAATGATCTATGGGGTTCGCAACAACATGAGAAAATGGAAAAATCCATTTTTCTATTTTGACTATGCAGCTAACGGCTTCTTTCAAAATCCCTGTAGGTAGTCTTCCAATTTATTGTTTATATATTTATTCTTATACTGATCGCATTCCAATGTGATCGCAGATTATAGGGATCGACCCGGACTCTCCAGGGATCAGCTCGCAAGAGTATATAAGATCAATGACCTTCCAGTTGAAGAATTTAATTGGAAGGTACTAGGCACAATGAAGAACTTGGTCGCTTGCGGTCTGATTCCGAAGGGTGCCGCATTCCCAGACCCCCCGGTTATCTCTTCCAAGCCATCGAGCTCGAAGAAGAAGCCAAGAAAGAGGACAGACTTAAGTGCCTCGTCCTCCAGGATCAGAAAAAGAAAGGCACCGGCCACACCACCACACTCAGAACCTTCATCTCCAAAGACCGTGTCACCACCAGCTCCTCAACCAGCTCCACAAGAAGAAGGTAATCACACGCTCATTCTAATTACCTTTATATTATGTTTCCTCGCTCACTAACATATTCTGTACATAGATGGTCATTGGTAGCGGTCTGTGAGCACCTCCATTAACTCTCGAGTCAATGGCAAAAACCAAAACACCCGAGAGTACTCCACCATCGAAAGGGAAGGAGAAGGTCGACTGCTCGAAGAAGAGAAAAGTCACCTTCGAGGACGTCCCAGTGAGCTCGCCCTCTCCACAACCATCTCAGCCAGCGAGCACTCCCGAACCCCCTGCCGAGGCTGCCACTTCTTCGGAACCGAACTTGGCAGATAAAGGCAACGAGCTCTTCGCACTCCTTAACCAACTATCAGAGAAGGCTGGTATGAGCGCAGCCTTTATCGACCACTTCACGTCTGAAGAGGGTTGGGAGCGAATGAAGCGACGTTCTGTCAAGGTCGCTTTCGGATCTACGATGGGGATGCTGGCGAATGTAAGCTTCTCAATCTTCTCTTCACAAATACTCTTTTGATGTTAACTTGGAGATTTACATATATTTTTTTTTAAACTGCGGCTGCTACTATCCTGATGCACGATCCAGTTCTCGAATGCTTAGAGAAAGCTAAGAAAGTCGATGAAATAACTCAAGCATTCGAGAACTCGGAAAAGGCTTGGGAGGAGGAGATAGCGAACTTCCACTCAGAGAAGCAGCAGATGCTCGAGGACCTAAACAAGGAGAAACTCGCCAAGGAAAATCTCGAGGAGAAAGTCAAAGAGCTCGAGAAGGTCATTTCTGAGTATCCGGACCGTATAAGAGAAGCGACCACCGAGGCGGTTCACAAAGCCATCGAGGAGTTCAAAGCGACCGAGGTCAAAGAACTCGAAGATAAGGCTAGCGATATCGCCTCGTTGACCATCATCTTCAACATATTCTGCGAGCATCCAGATTTTGACTTCTCCATCCTTGGCGAGCATGTGGTCGAACTTGTGCAGAGCTGGAAAGAGGATACAACCAAGACTGAAGATGACGGCACGAGCCCTTCCACATGAAGTGTTTTTTTGTTTTTTTTTTTTAAACAATGCGGGCTTTGTCCCCTTTCTGTATGGACGACTTCTTTTTTTTTTAATAAATATCATTTTTCCTTATAT
>JXTB01000423.1:70751-95282 GCA_002914805.1 Parasponia andersonii
GAGAAGCTCTTTTTGATGCCCAAGTTATTACAGAAGTCACGGAACTCGTCGCAATCGAACTGCTTTCCATTATCAGAAATTATAGTATGTGGTATACCATAACGACAGATTATAGATTTGTAAACGAAATCTATCATTTTCTTTGCGGAGATGGTGCTCAAGGCTTCAGCTTCCGTCCATTTTATAAAGTAATCGACTGCGACCACCGCATACTTCAAACCACCTCACGCTAATGGAAGCATCCCAATAATATCAATTCCCCACACAGCAAACGGCCATGGACTAGTCATCGAAATTAAAGGAACATGTGGTTTTCTAGGAATGGTCACAAATCGCTGACATTTATCGCATTTCCTAGCAAATTCCAATGTATCTTTCTTCATAGTTGGCCAAAAATACCCTTGTCGAAGAATCTTATTCGCGAGCGCTTGCCCCCCAGAATGATTCCCACATATCCCTTCATGAATTTTCCTCATAATGTAGCGTGCTTTTTTATCATTGACGCACAATAATAATGGCGAGCTGAAACTCCTTCGATAAAGTTGCTCATCCTGAATGATATAGTGAGCCGCTTTCATGAGAAGCCGCCTTGCATCGTCTTTATTTTCAGGGAGATCGCCGCTTTGTATATATCGCATTATGGGGTCCATCCACGACGGTTCCTCATCAACCGGCATAATTACTTGGGGTTCGACCTCGATGCTCAGTGAGATAAGAAATTCAACGGGAACTACTTTCAATAATTCTGCATCCTTTGTTGAAGCGAGTTTAGCAAGTGCATCTGTCCGGGTGTTTTTAATACGAGGAATAAGCTGTATGTCATACGTGTCGAACGTTAAGAACAACTGCTGCACCTTCTTCAAATAGGCCATCATTCTCTCTCCTCTCGCTTGATAATCACCCTTAACCTGACACTCTCGCTTGATAATCACCCTTAACCTGACAAACGACCAGCTGGGAGTCACTATACACCTCGATTGCTTCGACCTTCATTTCCTGTGAGAGCTTTAGGCCAGCTATCAGTGCTTCGTATTCGGCCTCATTATTTGACGCTGGGAATTTGAAGTGAAGCGCATAATGAATATTGTGCCCTTCAGTCTTGATTAAAACTATGCCCGCACCTGCTCCATTCTTATTCGATGACCCGTCAACATAAAGCTTCCACAACTTTGATGTATCTGAAGCAGGTTTCTCGAGTACTCCCGTGGGAAGATTGACGTCGTATGTAAATTCTGCGATAAAATCTGCGAGGGCTTGCCCCTTTATAGCAGTGCGAGGTTGAAAATTGATGTCAAATTGACTCAATTCAACAGCCCACTTAAGCAGCCGCCCTGACGTCTCAGATTTCTGTAAGACCTGTTTCAGCAGGAAATTCGTGAAAACTCGGATGGAGTGAGCATAGAAGTAAGGTCGAAGCTTTCTTGATGCAATGACGAGTGCCAGTGCCAATTTTTCCATCTCTGGATACCTGGTTTCAGCATCAAGTAATCTCTTACTCATATAATACACAGGTCGCTTAATATTTGACTCCTCGCGAATTAATGCGGCACTCGTCGCATACTTAGAAACAGTGAGATATAGGCATAATTCTTCTCCCAGATTTGGTTTCGATAAGAGTGGAGGGGAATCCAAGTGTTTTTTTAATTCTTGAAACCCCTGCTCGCATTTCTCCGTCCACTCGAACCTTTTTGATCCCTTCAATACCTCAAAGAAAGGTTGGCATTTATCAGTTGATCTGGATACAAACCGACTGAGAGCAGCTACTTTTCCTGCTAGGCTTTGTACATCTCTGGGTTTACGAGGAGATTGCATATCAATCAACGCTTGTATCTTCTGAGGATTTGCTTCGATCCCTCGCTGGTTGACCATAAAACCCAGAAATTTTCCAGATCCCATTCCAAACGCACACTTATGGGGATTTAGCTTCATCTGGTATCTCCGGAGGATTTTGAACATCTCATCAAGGTGCTTGATGTGATCTTCAGCTTTTTCCGACTTGACTAGCATATCATCGACGTATACCTCCATTGTCTTGCCAATTTGTTTTGCAAACATCATATTAACAAGACGTTGGCAGGTCGCTCCCGCATTGATAAGTCCGAAGGGCATCTTTTTATAGCAATATAACCCTCGATCAGTGATGAACGAGGTGTGTTCTTCATCCAGCTCATACATGGGGATTTGGTTGTATCCTGAATATGCATCCATGAAACTTAAAAGTTCATGCCCCGACGTCGCATCTACAAGCTGATCAATTCTCGGAAGAGGGAAGCTGTCTTTAGGACATGCCTTGTTGAGATCGGTAAAATCAATACAGGTCCTCCACTTCCCATTAGGTTTTTTTCACCAAGACCGGATTTGCAAGCCAGTCAGGTTAAAAAGATTCTCTTATGAACCCAATCTCGAGCAATTTCTCCACCTCTTCCTTTAATGCGACGTAACGTTCTGGATTCATGGCCCTTCTCTTTTGTCGTACAGGCTTTTTCGACGGATCTATGTTAAGACGGTGGGATATGATCCTTGAATCAATCCCTACCATATTCGAATGCTGCCATGTAAAGACATCCAAATTAGATCTCAGAAAAGCGATCAATGAAGCTCGCACAGGTTCTTGAACCTCCATTCCAATCTTCAAAGTCCTGGAAGAAAGATCGAATGATAAATCTTCCAAGTCTTCAACGGGTCCAGTTCTGACTTCGTCAATTTCTCAAGGATCGAATTCTTCACTGGTTGTTTCGATTGACGCTTTCACTGACGATTTGACTGACGCTTCATCTGATGATCCGACTGGAGCTTTGCTCGCTGCCTCAGCTGACGTTTTATCCGCTGCCATGACTGACGCTTTGTCCACTGTCACGGCTAACACTTCATCCGCTGCTACGACTGACGCTTCGATCGCTTCTTCTAGCAAGTGGACCATCATTGTACGGGACGTCGCATCCTTTGCTGCGAGTTTCAGCGAGTTGTTATAGCAAGTCCTCGCATCATACTGATTTCCTCACACCTCGCCTACCCCATGTTAGGTCGGGAACTTCATTGTTAGATGATAGATCGAGGTGACAACTCGAAGTTCCCTTAATGTCGGTCTTCCTAGCACAGCATTAAAGGCAGATGGGCAATTTACTACCAAAAACTGGGTCATTATCGATGAAACTCTTGGAAAGGTCCCAACGCTGACAATCAGTTCAATCATGCCCATAGGCATCAGGCTGTCACCAGTAAAACCATAGAGTGGAGTGGCGGCAGGCTTCAGGTCACTCTCATTCAACCCCATCTTCTTAAAGGCATCGAAGGATAGGATGTCCACAGCACTTCCGTTGTCGACCAATACTCGCCACAACTGTGTGCTTCCACAGTTAATTTTTACGACCAACGCGTCATTATGCGGATAATGGACTTCCTTTGCATCTTGCTCTGTGAAGGTAATATCCATTTCCGGTACTCGTTGAAGCTTGCGTGGTCACTGATCAAGATGCATGACGTTGGTTAACGGCTGTTGTCGAGCTTGTCGTGCGTATCTATCCTGTGCTCGCTTGGAATCTCCTCCAACATGAGGTCCTCCAAACATAGTTCGCACCTCACGCTGAATTTTTGGAGGTCGCTGTTGGTCTTCTTCTCGCCTTTCATCGCTCTGCCTGGTATACTGCCATAATCATCCCTCTCTAATCAGCCTTTCGATTTCATCTTTCAGGACAAAGCAACTATTAGTGTCATGCCCAATATCATTGTGATATCGGCAAAACTTGTTGGGGTCACGCTTTGCCCTGTCCCGCTTCATTGGTTCTGGTTGTCGGAATCGCTCCTTCTGATTTGTGACCGCATAGATATGATCTATGGGTGCGTTTAATTCAGTGTGATTATTAAACCTCATGGGAGCTTTTGAAATCTCCTGCCTTTTAGGTCTAGGCTGATTCTCATTTGTCTGTTCATTATTCCTCTTGTTTTTCTTATTACCGCTATTGTTGGTGATGACTGCAACTTTTGCCGCATCTGTCTTTCCTCCTTTTTTAGTCTTTTGAAGATTCTCACGTGAAGATTCTAACCTTAGATGTCGACCGACTCTTCGGTAGAAGTCTTCGAGAGTTCTACACTCTCGTTCAAACAATTCCTCCCAGAGTTTTGTTTCTGGTCGCACCCCAGCCATCATAAGAGTAAGAAATCCTCCTTCAGGTGGGTTGTTGACCTTCGCTAGCTCTGAAGTGAACCGATTGAGATAAGACCGTAGAGTCTCCTCTGGACCTTGCCGGATTGCAGACAAACTGACAAGCGGAACAGTGAAATTCTTTACGGCCTGAAACTGTCTCAAGAACGCCGTCTGTAATTGTTGCCAGGACGAAATTGAACCAGATTTAAGTCCTCGAAACCACTTCTTCGCTGCTCCTGAGAGTGTTACAGTGAAACATCTGCAGCGTGCATGATCACTAACCCGATGAAGTTCCATCAGGTCACTAAAGTGATCCATATGGTCCTGTGGATCAGTCTTTCCATCAAAAGTGTTGATGGTGGGAAGTCTGAATCCGGTGGGAAGGGCTGCAGCTCGAACCTCCTCGCTGAATGGCGACTGTTGATACCCATCATCGAGCTCATCGTCCTAGCCAGCAAGTGCATCTAATGCGATCCTTAAATTGTGAACATCGACATTCAGAGGGAAAGCATCATTCCTTGCTGGTGGTAAAAGCGACCTTCGTTCGTTATCCTGTTTCACAGCGGGTTGGTCAGGTAGAGTCTTCTGCGACCTATGAGAGGAATCCAGTGACATAGTGCGACGAGACCGGCTTTGGTCATTGTGATGCGATACAGATCGATCATGACCACGTCGTCGCTCCAAATACTGTCTTAGGTCTGCAGGATCTTGTCTTGACTCCCTGCTGATTCTTTCGAAGACGCTTCTCGATGGTCGTCCTTATTCGCCGCTCAAGCGATCCTAGCTATTAGTGGATTTACGAAAAGGTTGTGTACGATCATGGTTTGTACTTGAACTCTCTGTACCAGATTCTGGTGGCAAGTTTGCGACCTTGCCTTTCCCTTTGGAGATGCGATCTTCGTGACGCTCCTACTGAGTTCTTGGCTGGCCGCGTCTTCTCGTCTTGAGGATCTGTATTCCCTTCTCAGGTAATTGAACAGGACGTTCTTTGGGACGTTCATGTTGTGGTGGGGTCTCCATCTGCCCTTCAGCAAGTCGTCGCAGGGTATCATTGATCTGGTTAGTGACTTGCTGAAGGTTCACGAGCGTTTCTGCCATACGATCCTGTCTCTGGGAAAGGTTCTCCGTAATTGTAATAGTAGGCTGATCCGGAGCAGGGGCTGCTTGTGTAGCAGTAGTACTTTGAGGTTGGTTTTGGCTAGTTCCAATGACTCTGGTAGTGTTTCTAGTGTTTGCCATTATTGAAAAAGTGGAATTTGACAAATTTTTCTACCGGAATAGCCCTCCTTCTAGCGCCAATTGTTGATGGAGGTTTTATCAACAATAAATTTAGAAAAAATCACGAGATGTGGCTTGTGTGAATTGAATTAATAATCAAAACAAATAAGGAGAGAGGATTTTATAGTGGTTCAGCCCCGAAAAAGATGAGCCTACGTCCACTGTTTTTCTACTATTTTATGAAGAATTATGAACACTCAAGGTTATAACGTCTCATCTGGAGATTGGAAAAACTGAAGAATAATTGGAATACTCAAAACTTGCTCCCATTCGGGACATTGAGTCCCCTTTATATAGGTAAAGGTAACCCTATGTCCCTAGGATCCTAATTGTATAAACGGGTAACTATACAATTGGGTAACGTAAATTATGTAACAACATAATTGGATAACCCTTCAAAACAGATAACTAGTTGATCATAAATAGGAGACTTCTATTTCCTTTTCCTTGTAGGTTTCCTGTTTGACATAGCATATACTTCTGTTTCCCTTTTCTTTCAGAAGAGGTCGCCAACCACCTATTCGGAGAAGGTCGCGCATACTCATACAAAAGACACTATACGGATAAGGTCGCATATAACCTGTAAAAGAGGTCACATATAACCATCACGGAAGAGGTCGCATATAACCCTTATGCGACCTTAGGATTTTAGATCGCACAACACCTACTATGATGTAAATGCTAGTACAGACCTTAGAAACAACATACGCAGACCATAATGAACCACACTATGAATTTTTGAATGTTAAGTCCCTATTTACCTAAATCTAAACACAATCCACAATCTCATCCCTACCTTTATTTTCTATTTTTAATCTGTACAATTTTAATAATAGAGAAGAAAGTCAACCCATGAATCAATCAAAATCAAAAAATTACAAAACCTGAAAGTTGAGAGTCACTAATTATAATAGTTTTACATAAATAAAATCTAATTATTTCAAACACCATACCTGAGCCAAACTTTGGAGAACTCCCAGTGGTAGTGGCCATAGTAGCAAGCCAAGTTGGAAGCCTCTCTAACTTTGGAACAAGAAATCCATGGAAGTGGAGGAAGCTTCTCAAATTCCATAGAAGGATGGCTGAAAACTAGACTGACAGATTCTTCAAAGAAATGGGAAGAAGATAGGGATGAGAAAGAGTGCGCGACATATCGATGATCTCTTGGATGGCGTCATGGGTGAGAATATTCTCGAATTGAAAGCTTAAGAAAACCAATCGTCCATGTTACGCAGATAAAATCTATGAAGAAACTTTAACCAACTATGATTCCGGAGAGGAACGCCGATGTCGACAACGATAACTGGTCTAGGTCGGAGTGTAAGTCAAGTTCCTTACATCTGAGCGAGAGATGAGAGGAAGAAGAGAGAAATAAAATTTTAAAAGTGGCATTTTTCTAATATAGTTCGTACGAAAATAAGTACTTACCTCCATATCATATTTCAGTCGTATTTTTAAAAACACAGTAGTGGTAGTTATTTTTCCTTATTTTAAATCTTTGATTTATTTCAAAAATGTTAGTTTTAAATTTTTATTTATATTAACACTACTTCTCATAAATATTTAAAAATTATCATTTTTTCTCAAAATTAGCATTTTTCAAAAATACTCTAGATAATTAGTCAGATTAATTGGGATAAGTAATCTAATTACTTGAAGTAACTAGGAAAGTTTCCTCAAGAAACATAACCAGTTATCTCACTACATAATCCATTAGTAGAAAGTGATATTTTTCTAAATATTTTTTTCAAAGGGTATTTTCTAAATAAATTTGAAATTTTTCAAAAAAATTTAAAAGCTGGGATTTTTTCAACTTTACGTGGAATTTTATCATATGAATCAAATATTTTCTTTGATAAATCTGATCAACTAACTGTAGCTATTAGATTCAATTCTCTATTATTGTTATTATTATTTTTAATTAGCTGCTTCTATTCTTTCTTATAGTTTCATAATTTCTTTTAAGAGGTAAATAGTTTCGTACTTTTTCAGTTGTATTTCCAGATAAATGTAGAAAAGAGGAGTAGCTGTACTCAAGTTCAACCAGAACATGCCAAGAGAATAAGAACACCGTCATCATGGTCAGTTAGTAGCGTTTAGTCTTTATAAAATTTATAAAAAAAATTACTCGGTTATATAAGATACTAAAAGATAGTAGTATTATTCTATATTAAAAAATTACAACAATTTTATTCTATATTCTCTTTCCTTTTGATAAATTCAGCCAAATCTCATGTATGATTGGACACAAGTAAATCCATTTTATCTTTCATAACTAACTCCCACTTGGTAGACTCATCGTTCTAAACTACTTCTTCAAAACTTTTTAGCTAGCCTTTACTAGTCAACGAAATGTAACGCAGTGCAATAGTATGAAACGAGACTCTAGAGTCTAAGCCCAAAGAGTTAATAGGACTATCAATAGATAATAGTAAAGTATATCGTACCCCATCAGTCATAGCATTGGCATCGTTTTTATCTTTTGTCAGTGCTATGCAGTTCTTTATATGACTAGACTTGCAATAATTCTCATACTCTAATCTTCTTTTGAATCATCGTTGACTTGGACCTTCCATGTCCTGGATTAGAATTCTTATCCATGCTTCTACTCTTGTTCTCCAGATTTTGAGTAGAACTCGATGATGTTCCTTCATCAGAATTAATTCTATGAACTTCTTCTACCAATATTCGATCCCTGACATCGTTGCATTTTAGCTTCTCTTTGCTAATAGAATTACTAACTGCTACCTTCATAGGCTTCAAATATTTGGTAAAGATACCAAAAGAATTAAAGCACTAAAGCATATTTACCCATCATTAGATTTGGAAAACGTTTTCATGAGATATACCTTATTGCTTGCAGAAAGTTTCTCCTACATGTTTCACAAGAAGTTAATCATCTCCAAGATACACTACTAAAACTGTGTACTATCATGGCGCATGTACAGAAGCGCCGTGATAAACAGAGAAATACCACAGTGCCTAAAAAGCGCTGTGGTATAGAATCTTTAACAGTGCCTAATGGGCGCCGTTGAATAAAACTTTCACGGCGCCTATAAAGCGCCGTGATACACATGTACCACGGCACTTTTTAGGTGCAGTGGTGTTTGACTTTCACGGCGCCCATTAGGCGCCGTGATATACTTTTCTCAGTGCCCATATGGTGCCGAGGTAGGAGCCCTATATAAAGGACCCAAAAAAACGAGGCCATGTCACTTTTTCCTCTTACTTTTCTCACCCTTTTCCCTCTTCACTTCCAGCCGCGGCTAGTGCCCTTCCACCATTTCACCATTTTTTCTGGTAAACAAGGTATGTTTAAGCTTTTAAACTCGTTTTTATCACTAAAATTAGATTACTCATTGTCTTAACCATAATTTTGACCAATTATTTCGTAGAAATTTCATGTTTTAGGTTATATTTGAGAGAGTTTATATTTGTTTATGCTTAACGAGTATCTGGTCTCTGCCTTTCAATTGTGTGTTCCGGAGCTTGAGAAATTATTTATTGCTAATGAAATTAACACACTTTTAACTAAAGATGACTTTATTTGATGGTATCATTTGAATATAACTGCTGAGTATTGGTGTCGTGTGAAAGGGACTTTACATGCATTGCATTTTAGGGATATTATAGTTTGATACAAAATGTAGATATTTCTGCCTACTCCAACTCTCCAAATATGATGTTTTTGATTTTTTTTTTCCTCTTTCTTCCTGAAAGTACGATGGTTTGACATGTTGGGAAGCCCTTTTTAAGTAGGAGTACTGTTCAAAAAAACCACCAAATCATGAAAATCGTCTAATTCAGTTCAAACCGTCCAATTCATGTTAGGTTATGCTTTTTAATTTCCATCCTTAGTGTCAATTAAGCCAAATTTATGCAATTTTAATTGAATATTGTGTAGTTTTTTAGAAATTTACATATTCAATGTTTACTTTAAAGTATTATGGATTATAGATGTTTAATTTAATTTATCATTTTAATTTGCGTATAGGTTTTAGTAGAAATTAGAGTACTGAGATTACTTGTGAATTAGCAAACTGAGTAAACTGAGATATGTTTTCTCAAATTTTATTCTTTTATTGACTTATGCATGTCACTTTTACATTAAGTTTATCTTATTATTTTGGAAATCATATAGGAAATTGTATATTGTGGTGATATGATGATGTTATAATTGTGTGGGATTGGTTGAGTTTATTTTTTGTGTTGATATTATTTTGTCATATGTTATATTTGGTTGATTGACAAATTGTTTGTAACAAATGAGACTATTTAAGAATAAATTAAGTTCTGAATTTGGTAGTACTTAGAAATATAAGAAGAATTTGAAATGAGTGTTAATTTATAATTGGTGGTACTCAATTGGTTAATGTTAGAAATAGGGGAGATTATGTACAATTTTTTATGGTACTCAATTGAATTAGTTAGTTTTTTATATCAATTGTTTATTTATTTATTTTTTTTCAATTGTGCTTAGAATAGATTAGGAATGGATATTGGTGGATAGACTATCGACTGAATATAGAAAGGGAGTCGATAGCTTTTTGGAGTTTGCTATTGAAAATGTCAAAGATTCTAATTTAATTCCATGTCCGTGTATTAAATGTGGAAATTTGCAAAAGATAGGTGTTAAAAAGATAAAAGAACACTTATATTTCAATGGAATAGATCAAAGTTATAAACAATGGATTTGGCATAGTGAAAAGTTTCCAATTACCGGATGTTCGTCAAAGAAGAGTATAAGAGATGATTATGAGTTAGATTTAAATGAAGATCTTTTTGAAATGATTGATGATGCATAATATGAAACAGATGTAGATCCTATTAAGTTTCAATCATTGCTTCATGATACTGAGAAACCGATCTATCCGGGTTATACGAAATTTATAAATTTGTATGCATTATTGAAATTGTATAATTTGAAAGCAAGACATGGATGGAGTGATAAGAGTTTTTCAGACTTGTTAGCTTTACTACGAGAGATATTGCCAAATGATATTGAGATGCCACCTTCTTTTGTGAGGCTAAAAAGACTTTATGCTCATTGGATATGCAATATGAGAAAATTCACGATTGCCCAAATGATTGTATTTTATATCGAAAAAAATTTAAAGATGCAATTTGTTGTCCACTATGCGGTGAGCCTAGGTGGCAACAGAATAAGAATTCTAAAGAGGTAAAAGTTGGAACCCCTGCTAAGGTTTTGTGGTATATTCCTCCAATTCCTCGTTTTACCCGTCTATTCCGAAATCGTGAGCATGCTAAAGATCTAATATGATATGCGAATGAGAGGATAGAAGATGGTAAACTTACACATCCAGCCGATTCACCAGCTTGGAAAACAATAGATTACAAATGACCTTCTTTTAGAAGTGATCTAAGGAATCTTCGTCTTGGTCTATCTGCAGATGGTATTAATCCTCATATAACTGTAAGTAGCAAATACAGTTGTTGGCCTGTAATGCTTGTAATCTATAATCTTCCTCCATGGTTGTGTATGAAAAGAAAGTTTACACTTCTTACAATGTTAATATCAGGACCTAGACAACCTGGTAAAGACATTGATGTATATTTAGCCCCGTTGATTGATGAATTGAAAAGTTTGTGGAATGGTGGTATGAAAGCCTATGATGCATATAAGGATGAAGATTTTACTCTTAAGAATGTGTTACTATGGACAATCAATGACTTCCCTGTATATGGAAATTTGTTTGGGTTTTCCACTAAAGGATATAAAGCATGTCCTATTTATGATGAGAAAACAAGTTGTCAGTTCTTAAAACATGCTAGAAACTTGAGTTATATAGGCCATAGAAGATTTTTGCCTCGCAAACATGTATACAGAAATTGGAAAAGAGCATTTAATGGTTCTTAAGAATTTGAATTGGCACCACAACCTTTAACTGGGACAGAGATATTAGAAATAGTCTCTAAGCTCGAATTTATGCTTGGAAAGGTTAAAATAAGTGATATCAATAAGAAAAGAAAAAGACGCAGTAATCTGAAGGTTGTAAAAACCCCAAAAGTTGTTAGAAGAAGAAATCTATATTCTTTGAGTTGGAGTATTGGCAACATTTACTTCTGAGACATAACTTAGATATCATGCATATTGAGAAGAACATATGTGATAGTATAATTGGAACTTTATTAAATATTCCAGGGAAGAATAAGGATAGTATTGGTGCCCGCATGGATCTTGTTGACATGAGTGTTCGAAAAGAGTTAGCTTCTAAAGTGGGGGCGAAGCAAACATATTTACCCCCTGCTTGCTTCACATTGAAAAAGGAAGAAAAATATCAATTGTGTCAATCTTTATTTAATGTGAAGGTTCCTGAAGGATATTCTTCTAATATTAGAACATTAGTGGATATGAACAATTTGAAACTAGTTGGACTTAAATCTCATGATTGTCATACACTAACGCAACATTTGTTACCTATAGCGATCAGGTCCGTATTACCTAAAAATGTTCGATATGCAATCACCAGATTATGCTTATTTTTTAATGGAATTTATTCTAAGGTGGTCGATGTATCCAAGTTAGACGAACTACAATGCGAAACTGTTGTAACATTGTGCATGTTGGAGCAGTTTTTTCCTCCTAATTTTTTTGATATAATGATACATCTTACTGTATATTTGGTTAGAGAAGTGAAGTTATGTGATCCTGTTTATTTGAGATGGATGCATCCATTTAAGAGATACATAAAAATTCTAAAAGGATATGTTAGAAATCAAAAGCCGGCCAGAAGGATGCATTGTAGAGTGTTATATCACAGAAGAAGCTGTTGAAATTTGTTCTGAGTATTTGGCAAATGTAGAAGTTATCAGAGTACCCGCATCTTCAAATATTAATAAAAGCGTAAGTGGTGGTGTCGTGTGTACAGTTAAACGAGAATAACTAGAACAAGCATATCGTACTGTGTTACAAAATATAGCTGAAGTCCAACCTTTCATCGAATAAGTTTTATTGTGAATTAGATTTGTATTGATTGAATGTTGAATTATTTAATAATAATGGTTTACTTTGGGGATGATTTGTTAAAGGGAGCATATAAATTGAATCAAAACATAATTCTCAATGAAATCAAAAAGAGAAAAGTGGATCTATGATGAACATCATCGAACTTTTATTAGTTAGTTTCGCGAATGGGTAATTCCAATTAGTTGTTATAATTAATAGTTTGATTTCATTTTTTCCCTATTTTAGAGTATGAGTACTAATTTGTTGGGTATTCTAATTGTTAATTTTGCATTTTGAATAGATTGTAGTTGAAATGAACAAGGCAATACATAATCTATCTGATACATTGAAATGGATATCACGTGGACCATCATTTGATGTAATTAAGTATAATGCTTATTAATTTAATAGTATTCATTTTTGTATAAGAGACTGCGACAACATAAGAACAACCCAAAATAGTGGGGTAAGTATTGTTGCAAAAACCATATAATTTTCAAGTTCGAAGGATAAAAACGCAATAGAGGGTGATATGGTATACTATGGCGTTATCGAGGAAATTTGGGAACTTGATTTTGTCACATTTCGGTTCCCGGTGTTTATGTGTCAATGGGTGGAGAGTAACCATAGGGTTAGAGAAGGTGAGTTAGGCTTCACTTTAGTTGATCTAAACCGGATAGGTCACAAGAATGATCCATTTATATTAGCAATACAAGCAAAACAAGTATTTTACGTCAATGATCCACTTGATGCTCGATGATCGATTGTTCTTGCAACAAAACTAAAAGAATATCAAAATTTAGGAGTTGAAGATGAGAACGAAATACTTATTGCTCATGAAATATTCTCAAAAGGAGTTTCGGTGGAGGCTTTGATAGAAGACGTTAATGAAGGTGATGTTACATGTTTACGAGATGATGGTGAATGTATTTGGATTGATAATCAAAGAAAGAAACCAATGAGGTACAAATCAAATAAGTTATATATTTTGGTTTCATTTTTATGTCTTTATGGATTGATGTTTTGTTTTTTTAAATATATTATCTCTTATGTTTACATACTTATTATTTTCTATCTTAATTTTTGATCTACATTTGTGGTTTTATTATTTAACAGGTAATTATTGACATGAAAAATGAAGGTGCAGATGATGTTTATCAATTTACACTATCACAAAGTAGTCAAGAAGAAAGAAAACACAAAAAGAAACCAAGAGGAACGACTCAAATGAAGGAGTTGATTATAAAAAGAAGTGATAACAAAAAAGAAGTTTTCGCATACAATAAATGGGGACAACCAACTGGGGATGAAGGTAAACATTTGGCGAGTTTTTGTGGCCTTATGGTTTGTCCCAAGATCCCAATAAATATTGATAACTGGACGCTTGTACTAACGGACCTAAAAGATGAGCTCTCGCATATAATATTGGTATGAACATGAATATTTTTATTTCATATTTATTAGAATAAATATTTGGTATTAACATTATTTTTTCTACATTGTAGGAAACATTTGTATTGGATTACAAAACAAAAAAAGAAACTTTAAAAAGTTGTGGGAAAATGTGGAGAGATTTTAAGTCTAGGATTACAACTGAACTGATTTATGAGTATAGATATACTTGTCCAGAGTTATTAGAGCACCCTCCAGCATCATATGCACCGTGGATTGAACCTCAAGTTTGGGATGAGTTTGTTAAGAAAAGATTAAGTGCAGAATGGGAGGAAGCTAGGAAAGTACAACATGGAAGAGCAACACAAAATAAATATCCACATCGTATGTCTCGCTTGGGTTATGCTAGATTAGAAGTTAAGATTGAAAAAGACGAAGGCCGATGTGGTATTGATAGATCCGAGCTATGGAGTAGAGGATGTGTCTCTAAAAAAGGAGGCCATACTGAGGAAATCAAAGCAGTAATTGATAGAATTGTAAGTTGCTTATTACAACATATTGATTATATTAATTTGTAATTTTGTTAAAAGTATAGCATAGTCTAATGTTCAATTTTGTACATGTTTTGTAGGAAGATTATAATCAACAATTGCAAGAGGGAAATGTCGAGATAGACGGTTCTAATGATATCTTAACAATGGCTTTAGGCACTTCTGAATATTCTGGATGTGTACAGGGAATGGGGTTTCACGTTAGCCACAAACAATATTTTCATCAACCTGCTCCAACAAAGAAGCAACAATCATTTGATTTGAAATAATGGCAAGATGAACAAACACAGAAGATGCAACAAATGCTTAAAGAGTAAGAAGAACGGTTAAAAGCAGAAATTACTAAGATTCAAGCAGGACAACAAAGTAATGTTGGTGGTTCTAATACAACTCCTTCACGGCCAGAAGTTCAAAGGGAATAAGTGCAACCACAACAGATACATGTAAATCCAATGATGGCTATAGGAACATCTTCACGACTCAAAAAAGTATGTTTATATGAGTTTCTTTCTTAACATATTGATTAACTACTTGTATTTATAATTTGTGTTTGGTTTTCTATATTGTAGAACCGACTATGCAAGCTTGCAGTGGGGTCTCGTGATAACATAGTTGCTTTAGGACATATACAAGAGTCAACCTCATCAACTATTATTCACGGCAGAGAATTAGGGGAGAATAATTTCCGTATATCAGTAGAGGTTGTTCTTGATGCTACAGCCCTAATTCCTATTCCAAATCCAGATGATGATGTGACACACTTTGATCGCATCTTGCATGGCCTAAGATGCTTGTCATCTTTGAAGATAATTTGGTATGCAGACCCATTTTCCAAATAAATTCATCCTTTATTGAATTCTAATATGAATTATTAACTTGTTTGTTAACATTTCATCATTTATTTGGATTTTAGGAGTTTAATGATATAAATAGGTATCAAACGGGGAAGAATAAATCTTCACAATCATAGCCACCTCAAACACAAGAAATAGTACATCCATAAAGAAATAAAGCGGAATCTGTTACACAAACACAGTTTAAATTTGTTGATGGTGCACCAATTTCTATAAAATTACTATTGAATATCATTCAAAGAATAGATAAAGGTGTTATTGTTAATGTTCCCTTTGATGAAGAAGTGTTTGGAAAAGCTTTTTGTTTGCCCGTATTCAAAGAAGACATAATTGAGTTTTGCACGTTACAAAAGATTGGGGCCATGCCTATTACGTTATACATGAGGTAAGAAGTTTATTTTTTTAATATACATAGAACTTCATATATATACATGTATCTATAGTTGGCAATTATATAATACAACACTTAATTCACATTGCATTTTGTACTTGTAGGCATTTACACCATTTAGTGACCCAATATGGCTATCAAGCTAGGTATATGTTCATGGATCCTAGTGCAGTTACTACAGAAGGTGGTCCATATTAGGATCGTGCTATAAGTTTAGCAACCCGGATATTATCCATAGAGAATGAACATCAATTTCTAATTACACATTGGAATCATGGGTAAGATTTTAAACTTAACAAATTGTAATATGATCAACTACTTCCTATATGAAGTTAATTGTTACATATTAATAATCTTTATCATCAATTTTATGAGTAGGGACCATTGGTAACTGCTTATCATTTATCCTCTTAAAGATTATGCATGGTTTCTAGATCCTCTCGGCTTAGCTCTCCGTGAGAAAATTGGTTTAACAATGATCGAGTAAGTTCTCTAATAGCTATTTTATTATAGTTTAGTTTCTTATGGTATTTTTACTTATGGTTGCTATTGCTAATCTTTTATTATTGTGTTTATGCATTTCCAATTCAAAGTGCATTCAAGATATATAATGTAGAAAAAGAGAAGAAAGGAAGATCAAATGGTCCGGTTTATAAGATAATAAAGGTACTAAATTTAAATTAAGAACACTTGTTAGGTGGAAGATTAATTAAAATTACTTATGTTTACTTTATGCTTATGTATAGTGCCCAAGATAACCGATAAATATTGAGTGCGGATTCTACATATGTAAATTTATGAGAGAAGTCATTGAACAAGCCAATGTAAATCATTTACCACAATGGTATGCAACCATATGTTTTATTAGTTCTATTCTAATTTATAGTTTGATTGATAACTTTCTAACAAATAAGGTATTTGAATTTGTAGTTTAATGGAAAAAATTTCTATACAAAAGATGATATCAACGGATTTCTTGAAGAGTGGGTCGAAGAACTAATACAATTTCTCATTTGAGGTTCTTAATCTTTGTTTATTTGTGGTATATGTAGTTTTTGATGATCATGTTAGTTTGGATTAGAAAACTAATGTATATATAGACTATATGGATTATTATGTTAATTTAATATTACTATGTAAATATATATTTATATTCCATTTTATTTTAAATATTTGGTATATGTAATGAATTTGGATTACATTTATAAAATTCCAAGGGATAATATAGAAAAATACGTTACAAATAACCCCCTGAAAATTATCTACCAAGGTGTCTAATAGGCGCCGTGAAAGGCATCTTCCACGATGCTTGTTTTGAGGAACATATTTTCCTCCTTATTTTGAGAACCTGTTTGTAGGATATTTGTCACAAATATCCTTATAAATATCTTGTACATATTTGTTTACACTATGAATGGAAAAATATCAATAATCATTCATCATTTTCACAAAAAAATTGAAGTAGTCATGTTCATCTCAGGCTGCTCGATAATCTCAAAGAAGTTGTCGTGTTTCACCTTTGAAACACAGAAATTGTGCATAAGATCATGCATATGGCATACTTTGACCCCTGTCCCAGTATGGTCACTTCAACTGCATATATACAACACTACACGTGAAATATCCTCTTGAAAAGAGAGTGTCATATGCATAACAGAGAGAGAGAGAGCAGAAAATCAGCCAACCCTAGGGATTCCATCCTTAGTGTTTTTGGTCAACTCGGAGAAATCGTTTCGAGCAGATTGTCTTCTTGTTTGTCTGCGGATCTCTTTGTTAGGAATCAAAAAGGTGACCACTCACCGGATCAATCAAACGCTTTCGAGAATAGACGGAAAGACGAGAAGGTTGTGGAGCGATTCTGGGTATTGTTTTTATCTAGATCAAGAGTTAATTTATGTTAGATCACGATCTGAAATATTTTGTAAAAAGAAAAATTTTAAACGACCAATTCGGCTGCGTTTCTTGATTTTACAAAATTATAATATTTTTAAAAATAATTTTATGAAAATATTTTCAGAAATTTTATTCCAGCTAACACCAGCGAGCATTCCACTGCACCCTCTTCCATCCATCAAACAAATTTTTCGTTCTCAATAAGCCCCCATGCGTGACGATGGCAAGGGGCAGTCCTCCTCCACATTTTTTCACCGTCTCTTTTCCTATATTCTCTAGTTCTTGCGGAAAATCATGCTGAGGAAAATACTATTCGGAAATGCTTTTTGATGTAAAAGTTCTCAGCTTTCTTTGTCAGTTAAGAATGGAGGTTTGATAGGCGAGCTGTATGGATCAGCAATCACTGCTACTTCCTTATTGCGCACGGTAAATAAAATTTTGCTTCCAATTCTCCTTTTCGGGAAGGCATTTTTCATTGTGTTCCAAGTATCAATACTCCAAATATCGTCAAGAACCACAGGATACCACTCTTCTTGTAACTCTCTTTTAAGCCGGTCAATTAACTCGAGCTCTTTCGCTACTTTCAATCACTCTCTTTCATCTTCAATTAACTTTTCTAAGAGCTCTTTCCTGTCAGTTTTCTTCCACTTTTCTAGAATCTCTTTCCTATCTATCTTCCCTTTCCATCGGAATTGAGACCCAACTTGTATGATAATTTCAGGCCAAAGATCCCTTATCCCATATTGTTGGGATATAAAAATCCAAGCACAACAATCAAAATGCCTCTTCACATCAACATCATTATAAACCTTTTTCGCAAGCATGGTCTTACCTAATCCACCCATTCCCACGATAGAAACAATGCACTGCCAATCTTCCTATTTCATCAGCTCACCCTTCAAAGCTAAAACGTTTTCCTTCAAACTAATAACGTCGTGTCATCTTCCTCATCATTTGGATACGACCTTCTTGAACTTGTCATGGAAGAAGTGGTTCCTTCTTTATTGGCGTTTATGTCGTACCTCTGCTTCCGTTTACAAATGCCTCAGAGCTTTTCTTCGATGGAGCTAATTTGATTGCGAAGCTTTCGAAGGTGAAATGCTTTTCCATAGGAGGAGCGAACTTTAAAGATATAGGTCTCAATGGCATCCTTAATCTCACATGCACCGTCTCTAACTTCTGCTACCCATCTACGGACAAGCTCGTCCTGCTCGTGCTTCCGGTCCGCATCTTTCAAGAAGCGCTGCATCTAATTCAACTCATTTTTCAGGTTTTCTACGTCAATCTTCACTGTGGCCAATGATGCAGCTTCGTAGAAAAGTAGATCAGAGATTCTTTCAACTGCTTGAGATACAACAGCCTCAGCCAATTTTGATACTGAAAGCTTTGCCATTTCAACACAATCAACAACTTAAATTGACTCACTCTGAATCATAAAAGAAGAAGCTAGCTTAATTATTTTTCCCTTAATTTTTCTCCTTTTGCTCTCTTTAGTCTAATTTCTCACCCACCTACTACAGACTAAGAATTACTTTCAACTTCTGAGAACTTTCTTTCCTTTCCTTTTATTTTATTTTATTTTTAATTTTTTTGTAGTCTTCTCTCTAGTCTTTCTTATGTGGTTTTTCATAATTATTAAAGTGATTTTTGTTTTTATTAGTAGAAAGTCACGAATATGTCCAAGTTAATGTCATTCATCACTTGGTGCAATGACATAGACTAAAACCACGCATGGATGCCGACTGTGCTCATCAACGAATTGCCGTGTGGACCCTGACACATTGAATAAATACCGAACACAGTAAGCTGCCTCTGGTGGAATGTGCAGGGTTTGGGAAACCCGGACACGTTAACGACTCTTCATAGTCTTGTTTGAAGAGTTTCCCCTAATTTAGTCTTCTTATCAGAAACTAGATTAGCTGGTGTTTGGGCAGGTTATATTAAACATTTTCTTGGCTTGTCATATGGTTTAGTTGTTGATTGCGTGGGTTGAAGTAAAGGTTAATTTTAATGTGGGCTGAGGACTGGGATGTTATAGTGTGCTCATTCTCAAAAGGCCATATTGATACTGTGGTCAAGGACCCTAATAATATGACATGGAGATTTACGGGCTTTTATAGCAACCCAAACTCTTCCAACCGAAACTTCTCATGGCAACTCCTCCCAAGATTGAAGAGTTTAAATAGTATCCCATAGGTCTGTGGTAGTGACTTTAATGAAATACTCTCCCCATTTGAGAAAATTGGCAGACATGACAAATGAGACTCAACTATTTATGACTTCCGTTGTGCATTGGCGGACTGTGGTTTGGCGGACCTTGATCACGTGGAATAATAAAAGAGAAGGATTGGCTAATATACAGAACACCTTGATCGTTTTCTCAGAGACAAAAAAATGGTGTGAGATTTTTTCCAAAGGCTGAAGTGTGTAATCTTGATTTTTCAAACTCGGACCATCGGCCTATTCATCTCTTTCTAAAGGGTAACAAATAACTTCTTCCCAACCTTAATACAAGACCTTTCCATTTTGAACCGTTCTGGCTACAAGAGGAAGATTGCAAGGATGTGGTGCGAAGTAATTGGGGTATGCACGGCATAGATGATGGTAATGATTTCTTCCAAGCAGTTAGTTCCCAACTTGAAGGTTGTGCAAAAGCAGTTAAATATTGGGAATATCACAAAATTCAGACATTGGCGTAAAAGCACAAGCAAAAACAAGATCGATTATCTTTCCTTTACAATGAATCCCGATGTGCTCACTATATGCCAGAAATTAAAAAAAACTCGAGAATGAAGTAGAGTGTTTGCTACATAGGGAGGAATTATATTGGAAACAAAGATCTCGGGTGGAGTGGCTCTCGGCGGGTGACAGGAATACAAAATTCTTCCATTCCAAGGCCTCCAGTCGAAAGAAAAAAAATTAGATTTTGAAGTTAAAAAATGAGATTGGCAATTGGTGCACTGATCCAGTTGAGATAATGGGAGTTCTTCAATGTTATTTTGGAGACCTATTTAAAAGCTACTCTCCTTCTCCTAAAAAGTTAGAAATTGGAACGAAACACATAGCCTCATCTCTTTCACCAACAGATCTTGACATTCTCAACCATCCGTTCACTACTGAGGAAGTTTATCGAGCACTTTTGGACATAGGACCTGTTGTGCGGTCTAAAATCCTAAGGTCGTATAAGGGTTAAGTTCGACCTTTTCCGTGATGGTTATGTGCGACCTCTTCCACAGGTTATATGCGACCTTCTCCGTATAGTCTCTTTTGCATAAGTATGTGCGACCTTCTCTGTATAGGTGGTGGGCAACCTCTTCCGGAAGAAAAGGGAAACAAGTATATGCTATGTCAAACAGGAAACCTACAAGGAAAGGGAAATAGAAGTCTCCTATTTATGATCAACTAATTATCCGTTTTGAGTGATTATCCAATTATATTGTTACTTAATTTATGTTACCCGATTGTATAGTTACCCGTTTATACAATTAGGATCATAGGGACATAGGGTTACCTTTACCTATATAAAGGGGACTCAATGTTCCGAAGAGAAATCAAGTTTTGAGTATTCCAATTACTTTTCAGTTTTTCCAATTTCCAGACGAGACATTGTAACCTTGAGTACTTGTAATTCTCCATAAAAATAGTGGAAAAACAGTAAACGTAGGCTCATCTTTTTCGGGGCTGAACCACTATAAAATCCTCTCTCTTTATTTGCTTTGATTATTAACTTAATTCGCACAAGCCACATCTCTAAATTGTTTCTAAATTTATTGTTGATAAAACCTCCATCAACAATTGGCACTAGAAGGAGGGCTATTCCGGTAGAAAAATTTATCAAATTCCACTTTTTCAATAATGACAAACACTAGAAACACTACCAGAGTCACCGGAACTTACCAAAACCAACCTCAAAGTACTGCTGCTACACAAGCAGCCCCTGCTCCGGATCAGCCTACTATGACGGTAACAGAGAACCTTTCCCAGAGACAGGATCGTATGGAGGAGACGCTCGTGAACCTTCAGCAAGTCACTAATCAGATCAATGACATCCTGCGACGACTTGCTGAAGGGTAGATGGTGACCCTACCATAACATGAACATCCCAAAGAACGTCTTGCTCAATTACCTGAGAAAGTAATACAGATCCTAGAGACGAGAAGACGCGGCCAGCTAAGAACTCAGCAAGAGCGTCATGAAGATCGCGCCTCCAAAGGGAAAGGCAAGGTCATAAACTTGCCTCCAGAGTCTGGTACGGAGAGTTCAAGTACGAACCGTGATCGTGTACAACCTTCCCGTAAATCCACTAATAGTCAAGATCGCTTGAGCGGTGAACAAAGACGACCATCAAGAAGCATCTTCGAAAGAATCAACAGAGAGTCAAGACAAGATCCTGTAGACTTAAGACAGTATTTGGAGCGACGACGTAGTCATGATCGATCTGTATCGCATCACAACGACCAAAGTTTGTCTCGTTGCACTATTTCACTGGATTCCACTCACAGGTTGTAGAAGACTTTACCTGACAAACACGCCATGAAACAAGATAACGAACGAAGGTCGCTTTTACCTCCAGCAAGGGATGATGCTTTCCCTTTGAACGTCGATGTTCATAATTTAAGGATAGCATTAGACGCACTTGCTGGTTGGGACGATGAACTCGCTGATGGGTATCGTCAGTCGCCATTCAACGAGGAGGTTCGAGCTACAGCCCCTCCCACTGGATTCAGACTTCCCACCATTAATAATTTTGATGGGAAGACTGATCCACAGGACCATATGGATCACTTCAGTGATTTGATGGAACTTTATCGGGTTAGTGATCATGCGCACTGTAGATGTTTCACTGTAACACTCTCGGGAGCAACGAAGAAGTGGTTTCGAGGACTTAAATCCGGTTCGATTTCGTCCTGGCAACAATTACAGACGGCGTTCTTAAGACAGTTTCAAGCCGCAAAGAATTTCACTATTCCGCTTGTTAGTTTGTCCGCCATCTGGCAAGGTCCAGAGGAGACTCTACGGTCTTATCTCAATTGATTCACTTCAGAGCTAGCGAAGGTCAACAACCCACCTGAAGGAGGAGTTCTTACTCTTATGATGGCTGGGGTGCGACCAGAAATAAAACTCTGGGAGGAATTACTTGAGCGAGAGTGTAGAACTCTCGAAGACTTCTACCGAAGAGTTGGTCGGCATCTGAGGTTAGAATCTTCGCCCGAGAATCTTCAAAAGACTAAAAAAGGAGGACAGACAGATTCGGCTAAAGATGTAGTCATTACCAACAATAGCGGTAATAGGAAAAACAAGAGGAATAATGAACAGACAAATGAGAATCAGCCTAGACCTAAAAGGCAGGAGATTTCAAAAGCTCCCATGAGGTTTAATAATCACACTGAATTGAACGCACCCATAGATCATCATATCTATACAGTCACAAACCAGAAGGAGCGATTCTGACAACCAGAACCAATAAAGCGGGACAGGGCAAAGCGTGACCCCAACAAGTTTTGCCGATATCACAATGATATTGGGCATGATACTAATAATTGCTTTGTCCTGAAAGATGAAATTGAAAGGCTGATTAGTGAGGGATGATTGCAGCAGTACACCAGGCAGAGCGATGAAAGGCGAGAAGAAGACCAACAGCGACCTCCAGAAATTCAGCGTGAGGTGCAGACTATTTTTGGAGGACCTCATGTTGGAGGAGATTCCAAGCGAGCACAGGATAGATATGCGCGAGAAGCTCCACAGCAGCCGTTAACCAATGTCATGCATCTTGATCAGCGACCATACAAGCTTCAACGAGTACCGAAAATGGATATTATCTTCACAGAGCAAGATGCAAGGGAAGTCCATTTTCCGCATAATAACGCGTTGGTCATAAAAATTAACTGTGGAAGCACACAGTTGTGGCGAGTATTGGTCTACAACAGAAGTACTGTGGACATCCTGTACTTCGACGCCTTTAAAAAGATGGGTTTGAATGAGAGCAACCTGAAACCTACCGCCATGCAACTCTATGGTTTTACTGGTGACAGCCTGATACCTATGGGCATGATTGAACTGATGGTCAGCGTTGGGACCTTTTCAAGGGTTTCATCGATAATGACCTAGTTTTTTGTGGTAGATTGCCCATCTGCCTTCAATGCTGTGCTAGGAAGACCGACATTAAGGGAACTTTGAGCTGTCACATCGATCTATCATCTAACAATGAAGTTCTCGACCCAACATGGGGTAGGCGAAGTGCGAGGAAATCAATATGATGCGAGGACATGTTATAATAACTCGCTAAAACTTGCAGCAAAGGATATGACGTCTCGCGCAATGATGGTCCACCGGTCGGACAAAGCGTCAGTCATGGCAGCGGACGAAGCGTCAGTCGTGGCAGTGGACAAAGCATCAGTCGTGGCAGTGGACAAAACGTCAGTCGTGGCAGCGAGCAAAGCTCCAGTTGGATCGTCAGATAAAGCGTCAGTCGAATCATCAGTGGAAGCGTCAATCGAAACGACCAGTGAAGACTTCGATCCTCGAGAAATTGACGAAGTCAGAACTGGACCCGTTGAAGACCTGGAAGATTTATCATTCGATCTATCTTCCAGGACTTTGAAGATTGGAACGGAGGTTCAAGGACTTGTGCGAGCTTCATTGATCACTTTTCTGAAGTCTAATTTGGATGTCTTTGCATGGCAGCATTCGGATATGGTAGGGATTGATTCAAGGATCATATCCCACCATCTTAACATAGATCCGACAAAAAAGCCTGTACGACAAAAGAGAAGAGCCATGAATCCAGAACGCTACATCGCATTAAAGGAAGAGGTGGAGAAGTTGCTCGAAATTGGGTTCATAAGAGAGTCTTTTTACCTCGACTGGCTTGCAAATCCGGTCTTGGTGAAAAAACCTAATGGGAAGTGGAGGACCTGTATTGATTTCACCGATCTCAATAAGGCGTGTCCTAAAGATAGCTTTCCTCTTCCGAGAATTGATCAGCTTGTAGATGCGACGTCGGGGCATGAACTTTTGAGCTTCATGGATGCGTATTCAGGATACAACCAAATCCCCATGTA